>PVKP010001917.1:0-76868 GCA_004027715.1 Plecturocebus donacophilus
GTTTTCATCCTTTTTGCGCTGGTTTCTTCCCATCTTTGTGTATTTATCCTCCTGTCGTCTCTGTAGTTGCTGACTTTCAGATTGGGCCTCTGAGTGGACGTCTAGTTTGTTGATGATGAAGTTATTTCTGTTTCTTAGTTTTCCTTCTAACCGTCTGGCCTCTCTGCTGTAGGACTGCTGAGGTCCACTCCAGGCCCTGCTTCCTGGGGATCACCTGCAGCAGCTACAGAACAGGAAAGGTTGCTACCAGTTTCTTCTTCTGCTATCTATGTCCCAGAAGGATCCCCGTCAAATGTCAGTCTGATCTCTCCTTTATGAGGTGACTCTTTGGATATACGGGGGTCAGGGAGCTGCTTGAGGAGACAGTCTGACCTTTATAGGAGCTCAAGTGCTGAGTTGTGAGCTCCGTTGTCCATTCAGAGCTGCTGGGCAGGTACGGTTAAGTCTGCTGCAGCAGAACTCATAGACCCCTTTTTTTCCCCCTAAGTGTTCGGTCTCGGGAAGTTAGGGCTTTATTTATGAGTTTCCGGTGTGCTGCTGCTTTTTTTTTTCTTTTCAGGGCTGCCCTGCCCAGCAAGGAGGCAGCTCAGTCCCTGTCTGCCTGCAGAGGCTTTGCTGAGCTGCTGTGGGCTCCACCCAGCTGCCGTGTGAACTTCCCTGCAGTCCTGTTTAGGTAAGTGTAATTAGATCTGCCTCAGCAATAGTGGCCCGCCTCCGTAATGGCGGGTTGCCTCCGCAATGGCGGACTACCTCTGTAGTGGTGGAGTGCCCGTAATGGCGGACGCCCCTCCCCCACAGAACTGGACCGTCCCGTGTTCAGCTGTGCTCGCTGCGAAACTCTTAACCAAGAGCGTTTCCAATTGCTGTTTTAGCCGAGCCTGATCACCTGGCTCGCTGTCTCAGAGCCTTTTTTTAGTTGAAGGGTCGACTCCCAGGTGTTCCAGTCGCCTGTTGAAAAGGCGCCGGGATCTGTGTGATTTCCCCAGCGGGGACACACTGCGCAGGCTGAAACAGCGGCGCTGGGATTTGTAGTGCTTTTTTGCCTGGGAATCTCCTGGGCTGGCTCCCTGATTCAGTCCCCTTTTTAATCTGCCTTCCCGTAGCTCCACTCGCCAGTTAAAAGGGCACACAGACCAGTGGATTTTGTGCGGAGAACCGCCGTGCCGGGGCGCCGGCAAAGCAGCTGCGCCGGCCGAAACAGCCGAGCCGGCCCGAACAGCCGCACTGGTGACCCGTGGGGCTGCTCCGCCTGGGGATCTCCTGGTCTGGGGATAATAAAAATCCGTCTGGAAATGCGGCGTCCACTCACCCTCTGCACCCTCACTGGGAGCTGCAGTCCTGAGCTGCTCCTATGCGGCCATCTTGGCAAGTATCCACCGAAATTTTCTATTTTTAAAAAATCTTTGAATTAGCATAAAAACTGAATCACCTTTATTAAGAATAGATTGAGCAGCAACCACCAAACATTTTTTTTCAGTATCAGATTTCCTTCCGGTAAGATAAGGAAAATCACTGTACCTTTCTCTTCATGCTCTTTATTATGATGATGATGATTTTAATACAGTGCCATGACCTTCTTTGAAATGCCCAGTATTCTCCATTGCATTTACAAAAACCAACTTTCATGTAATTTAGTCCTCAAATGGCTTCATTTTTAAAGAATCACAGAAATGAAGCAATGGTCCTGCATTATTAAACACATGTGTCACCAAAGGTGTTACTCCCCGTCTTTTCTTAACACAATGTAAAAAAAAAAAAATAGGAAACTAATTGGAAGATTTTACAGTGCCTTTCTGTCTTTACCAATCAAGAAAGAGTAACCAACATTCGAAATAGACTTCAGCAATAGCAAGAAATATTTTTTCCTTCAGTAGGAACATTTTGAAATTCATATTAAATTTGTAAGACTCTTACTAAAGTGCTAAATTGAAAAGAAGCTCTAACTTCCCAGGTGCGTCATTTGTGGGGATACCTCCATTTATGTGAATTGTACTCATATTCCCTTGGAAGTGAATAGAGATTGATTCATGTTACCACTTTCAGAAATGCCAAGTTGAATATTCCAGAAAATAAGAGTTTAAGAACTTCCAAGTAGATAGACTCACATTTTGGGTTGGTGTCTGACATAATTATGAAATTAAAGGATCTAGATTCCAGTTCATGTAAGGATTTGATGTGCAAATATATGCATTTTCTATTTAAAACAAACAGTCTAATTTAAAAATGGGCAAAAGACCATGAAGAGACATTTCATGAGGAGAATGTACAGATGCCAAAAAAGCACATGAGAAGACATTCAACAGCATTAACCATGAGAAGAATGCAAATAAAACCACAGTGAGATATCTATCAATTCACACCTCTAAAAATGGCTGAAACACAAAACAAAACAAAATAAACCTGACAGTACAAAATTCTGGCAAGGATGTGGATAAACTAGATCAGTCATCTGTTGTTGGCAGGAATGTAAAATGGTATAGCCTCTCTGGAAGACCAATGAACAGTTTCTTTAAAAACAAATCAACAACTACCTTAAAACTCAACAGTTGCCCTCATGGACATCATTCCAGATATACAAACAATTATGTTCACACAATACTGATGCCAGGTGATCACAGCAGCTTTTTTCTTCTTTATTTTAAGTTGAGGGGTACACGTTCTGGTTTCTTATATAGGTAAATTGCATGGCGTGAGAGTTTAGCACACAGATTATTTCAACACTCATGTAAAAAGCAAAGTACCTGATAGGTAGATTTTCAATCCTCACCCTCTTCCCAACCTCCACTCTCTAGTAGGCCCCAGTCTGTTGCTCCCTTCTTTATGTCCATATGTACTTAATGTTTAGCTTCCACTCATAAATAAGACGATGTGGTATTTGGTTTCGTATTCTGCTATTAGTTTGCTTAGGGTGATAGCCTTCAGCTCTATCTATGTTGCCGCAAAGGACATGATGGCGTTCACTTTAATGAACTGCATAATATTCCATGGTGTCAATGTACCACACATTTTTTTAAATAACATAGTTGCATAGTATTCTATGGTGTCTATGTACCACTTTTTTTTTTTTGAGATGGAGTCTCGCACTGTCCCTGGCTGTAGTGCAGTGGTGCTATCTTGGCTCACTGCAGTCTTCACCTCCTGAGTTCAAGCAATTCTCCTGCCTCAGCCTCCCAAGTAGCTGGGACTACAGGTGTGCACCATGACACCCAGCTAATTTTTTTTTTGTATTTTTAGTAGAGATAGGGTTTCACCATGTTGGCCAGGATGGTCTCAATCTCCTGACCTTGTGATCCTCCCACCTGGACCTCCCAAAGTGCTGGGATTACAAGCATGAGCCACCATGCCCAGCTATAACACATTTTTTTAAATCCAGTCTAGGAATTTAGGTTGATTCCATCTCTTTGCTATTGCAGATAGTGCTGCCGTGAACATATGTGTGCACATGTCTTTATGGGAGAATGATTTATATTCCTTTGGGTATATAGCCAGTAATGAGATTGCTAGATGGATTGGTAATTCTGTTTGGAGTTCTTTTAGAAACTGCCAAACTGCTTTCCACAATGGCAGAACTAATTTACACTCCCATCATCACTGTTTAAGTGCTCCTTTTTCTCTGCAACCTTGTCAGCATCTGTTATTTTAACTTTTTAATAATAATCATTCTGACTGGTGTGAGATGGTACTCCACCGTGGTTTTCATTTGCATTTCTCTAATGGTTAGTGATGTTGAGTATTTTTTCACATGCTTGTTGGCAAATATTTTCTTCCATTCTGCAGGTTTCTGATTAACCTGTTGAAAGTTTCTTTTTTCCACAGCAATTTTATACATAATAGCCAAAAACTAGAAAAAGCTCAGATGTCTTTCAATGGTTAAACCATTGAATGGCTACACAAACTGTGAATTCTCATGGTTAAACAAATTATAGTATATGCATACCATGGAATACTACTCTGAAACAAAAAGGAACAGACTATTAATATATCCAACAATTTAGATGAATCTCCAGATAATAACTGAATGAAAATGTCAATCACAAAAGTTTATCTGCTGAAAATTTTAATTTAAATGTTATTCTTTAAGTGACAAAATCATAAAAATTGAGAACAGATTACTGGTTGCTTATGGTTAAGTACAGTGAGCAGACAGGGTGGGAAATGGGCATATCTATTAACATGCAACACAAGGTTTCCTCATGATGATGGAACTGTCCGTCTGGTATCTTGACACCGTAAATGTCAATGTCCTTGTTGCCATATTGTACTAGTTTTGCAAGATGTTACCATTGGGAGAAACTAGGTATAGGACACATAAGATTTGTGTTTATTGTTTCTTATAAGTGAGTATGAATCTATATCTCAAAATTAAAAGCTTAATTAAAAAATTAAAATGTGCATCTCCTGTTGGCCAGCTCTTCTTTATTATGATAGCTCCTCTTCCTAAGGATTATGATAACTCTTCCTTCTCTGCCACTTTGGGTCTAGGTCTGGTAGCAATTCCATGCTGTTGCTAATCCCGGACATTTTTATTTATTTACTTGTATTATTTATTTATTTTTTCTCTTCAGCTTTTAAGTTCCAGTGTACACGTGCAGGATGTGCAGATTTGTTACACAGATAAACATATGCCATGGTGATTTGCTGAAAACATGAAGCCATCACTGAGGTATTAAGCCCAACATCCATTAGCTATTCTTTCTGATGCTCTCCTTCCCCTCATCCTACCAGGGATAGGCCCCAGTGTGTGTTGTTCCTCCCATATGTCCATGTATTTTCATCATTCCACTCCTACTTATCAGTGAGTACATACTGTGTTTGGTTGTCTGTTCCTGCATTAGTTTGCGGAGGATAACAGCTTCCAGCTCCATCAAATTTCCTGTAAAGGATGTGACCTCATTCCTTTTTATAGCTGCATAGTATTTCATGAATCCTGGACATTTTATACCATTCTTTGCTGATTTCCACTAATCTTGTCTTTCCCTTTGTTAATAGTCCATTTATGAAGGCATTATTATATCTGTTTTCTGCTGAGACTTTGACTGATGTAAATGTAAATAGACGTTTCACTTGTCTTGACCTTAAGCTGTTTCATGATGCTTTTCAATTTCTCTAAGAGCAAAAGTTATGGTGTAAAAGTTATGATGTAGATGAAAGAAAATTTAAGTGAAGGTTAGGGGCATACATAGCATTTGTTGAGCATCTACTAAGCACCAGGCACAAGGTTAAAAGACTTTGCATGAGTCATCTTAGCAATCATCTGAAATAGATGTCTTCCTCTCCATTGCATATATTTTCTACCATTATGCTGTAACACTTCTAAATATCTGGATGCTAGTCTAATTCTGCCCAAAATCTTTCTGAGTATAATTTTATTCTCCTTTTAAGTTCTGACATTGATGTTTCATGACTAATGCTTAAAAAGTTCATCATATTCAAAAGAACTTCTTCATTTTAATCATTTTTTGTTTATTTTAAAAGTCAATAAGTTAGTGTCACAGTCTCTTCTGTGATGCAACAGAAAAGGTAGCATGAGTGGAGTACAAATGTATAGGACTAAATGTCCAGGGATATTGCAGCTTAGCTCACCTCCCATGTGACATTGGGCAAGACATTTAAAATTGCTATCAGTATTTGCACCTAAAAATGGTGAATAAAATATGATTCAAAAGATTCCTTCTCATTCTAATATTTTATGACTCCATGAAAAACAGATTTCTTAATAATATTTTTCTTCTATTTTCTGCAGCCAATCATTTTTCAACAAGATGCCTTCGCCAAACTCAGAGGTATAAATGTATATGAGTCTCTGTCGAATTGTCATTTCATTTATAATTTGTCTTCATATATTAGCATGATCAAAACCTTGCATGAGATTTTGTTCATTTAATTTTCTTTAAACAAAATGCTTACCATCATTTTGACCCTTTTTTAAAAACTAATCTCTAAATTAGAATTTAAAAAGAGAGAGAGAGTGGGAGAGAGATATATACAGAGAGAGAGAGAGAGAGAGAGAGAGAGCCTATAGAAGAGATGCTGTTTCCATTGTTTGAAATTGTATTAGGGTTCACTCAATTTGGCCCACTTTTCATTTTGAAAGTCTTGCACAACCCCCCTGGAACATTTCTATCCGTACTCTGCCAATCTAAAAAAAATGCTCGTTATTTACTGCAGCTGTATTATGCTATTTGCAATATGACATCCTATTTAAAAGAAATAGAACTCGTACCCTGTGTAGGAGTATTTTGTTTTTACCTTTAAAAGGCTTGTACTCAGGCTGTCAGTGAAACAAAATCCAATCTCATTTCCATCTAGTATACACTGCAGAAACATTACTCTGATATGAACCAGAGCCTGAAAATGGAGAAGCAATTGTTGTTGCTAATCAGAAACAAATATCACACAGAGACAATTGCTTTTTTCTGCACAAACAATATGCTTACCGATTAAATTCATTAAATTCAGGCACACTATTGACACAATCTGATCAAAAGCTCTAAGCCACAGATGCTCAGAAATGCTGACTTGTGTCGCAAAAGAAAATAGTTACTACTCACTTCCCTCTGAAGCAAGAGGAAGATATAAAATATAAAATAAAAGCAGCAACTATTTACAAAGCACACTGTAATTGCCAGAATTTATTGAACACTTATTATATACCAAGCACTGTGATAAGTATTTGGCTTATTTTATTTCCCTCTTCCCCCTTAAATAAAGATGTGTGTCTGTTATGCAGTTTTTGGATGACATTCAATAACATATAGAAGCTCATACAATAAATAAATAGCATACTATAAATAAATAGCATACTATAAATAAATAACTGTCTTGGATATCAAAGACTGTATCACCTCTCTAAGTACGTGTGGCTTAGGACAAAACCGAGAATAGTTAGCTCATCCATTCATTCAATCATCTATTTTTTCTATAGGTACTTATTGAGCATTTATTATGTTCATACATCATTTCAGAATATTGGGATACATCACTGAAAAAAGAAATAATAATAATTTCTGCCATTTTGGTGCCTGCATTATAGAGAAAGGAGATAAAGATTAAATAATCTGCATCCATATAGTTTTTAAAAGTAGGATATATACCATGGTAGAAAATTACAAGTGATATGGGAGAAAAAAGGAGAGTAAGAGAATTGGGGTATGAGGGTACATGTGTGTGGTGAGTGGAGGCTGGACATAATTCTATGTTGAATAGACAGGAGAAGCCCCATAGTAATGAAAACATCTAAGCAAATATTGAAAGAAGGGAAGGGAATTTGATAGGTGGAAAATTGGAGGAAGAGTGCTTAAAAGAAGAGGAACAGCTCATGCAAAGAAAAGAAGCCAGGGGGATGTTTTGTATGTCTGAACAATGGTGAAGAGGCAGATATATTTGGAGGAAAACACATAAGTAAATAGTTGAGCTAACAACTTTGTAGGCTGATGAAAGGCATTTGAGTTTTCCTTTGCATAAGATAGGAGGCACTGGAAGGATTGGAGCAAAGAAATAATATTTACTGACTTATTTTTAGACAGACTCACTCTGGCTGCTATACTGAAAATACAGTATAAAGGACCAAAGTGGAAATATTATTTTCAGAGACTTGTTAGAAGGCTCACAGAGTGATAAAAAGTGTTAAAATTCTGGATATATTGTGAAGGTCGAGACAATAGAACCTTCATTGAGATCAGATGTAGAGTTTGAGAGCAAATAAATAAAATCCATGAACATCCAAGATTTTTGGTATCAGAAACTAGAAGGAAAGAATATTTATGACCAAGTTGGTGGGGTCTGCAGATACAGCTTAATTTGGAAGGAGGATCAGAAGTTTGACATGTTAACTTTGAGATGTTCATTACGCATCCACTTGGTGATGTTAAACAGGCAGTTGTATCTACCAGCCTGTAGTGGAGAATCTTAGTGTGTTTTGGAGATGTAAGTCTGGTAGACTGCCAAATAGCATGAAAATCAGATGAGATCATCAAGGGAGTGAGTATGGACTGAGAAAACAACAGAACTAAAAGACTGATCTCTGCAGTAGATAACTGTAACAGTCCAGGAAAAGAAGGAGAAATAAGCAAAGGAAGGTTAGGAAGGAGTGAGTGACAAGTGAGATAAGAAAAGCCAAGAATATAAGGTTCTGAAAGACAAATAATTGGAGTGTTTCAAGAAGGAAGAAGTGACTACGGTTTGTCAAATGCTACTGTGGTTAAATAGGATGAAGATTGATAAGGGCCCTTTGCGTTTACCATATAGCAACTTTGACAAAACACTTTCATTGAAAGTGATGGAAATCTGAATTAGTAGGTGTAAAAGAGAATAAGAAAAGAGGAATTAGCAGTAGACAAAATGGACTTTTATTTAAGGATACAAATTACAAAGAGAAAAAGGAAAATGGTACCTAAGCTGGTGGGGGAAATGGCATAAAATTTTTCTTTCTCCAAAGGGAAAAAATAGGTGTGTGTTTGATTACTGATGGGAACGGTTCCAGTAGAAAGAAAAACAATGCCTTACATGTGAGAGAGGGAAGATAATTGTTTATTTATTTATTTTGAGTAGGCAAGGAGAGATAGAATTCAGTGCACAAATAGAGAGACTGGTTTTTACTGAGCAGTGTAGATAGCTCAGCTAGAGTAACAAAATTTATATTTTGGTTGACTCCACAAGTGTGGTTGATGTGAGTGGAAAGCATTTTCTGCATCATTTTTCTCAGTGAAGTGAGAAGCAAGGTCATCAGCAGAGTGTTGAGGTAGAAGAATGAAAGAGTGAATTGACTAACAATTTATGGCATGATTCAGGCCTGCATTTTGCTTGTCATCATCAGTTTATACGGAACCTGCCAATACAATCAAGAGTTTTTGTTGTAGGTAGTAAAGTGCATGGGCAGATACACTGTGTAGGTGGGGATTTGAATCTAACCAAGGTATGTTTTGTGAAAGAATATTAATAAATAAGAGAGAGACAAGGGAATTGAAGACGAGTGCAAGAAAGTAATTATAATGATTGGCCATTGAATTTAAGCTGGATAAGACAGTGACAGCAAACCAGACACTTAAGGGTCAGGAAAAACTGGCAAGATAAAAGAATGAAAGACCAGTAGGGTCTATTGATTATTGAAGTCACAGTGATAAAGTGATTGATCTGGAAAAAGAAAGGTAATCACTGCAATGTGAGCATGGTTTATATACAGTTGGAATTAAAGAAGGACTGAAGTTAAATTAGGATGTGAACTAAAGTGGCATAGAGACCCAGATCATTAGAGGAGAGGAGCTCAAGGAATTGAGGCCAAGAACAACTAGAAACACTATTTTTATATACATTGAAATTGCTAAGAATTAAGAGTAGAGTTGTGATAGAAAGAGGAACATTGAATCAATAACCAATATCATTTATAATGAAGAGAAGTAACTCAAAGATCAATAAGCAAGAATACTATTGAGAACGTGGATTACATAAAATGGTGACATGAGATTTTAAGCTAGGGCTTTTAGAGGAAAGCTCTGGAAGCTTAAGTGGAGAGAAGGAAGAGAGGTGCTCTTCCTCCAGAACTGGTGGTTGAGAACTTGTAGGGGGAAAAATCGCCACACTGAAGAGGATAACAGGAAAATATGAAGAAAATGCTCAGAAGACAATCTAAGAATTCAGGCAATTCTTCTGCTGATAAAATGTTAATTCCAGAGGACACACTGAAAAAGTTTCAAAAACTGTACGTCAAAGAATGATAGGTAATGTGAGAAGTTTATGGAGATTAAATGTGGGAGAAAAAGGGCAACATAAGAAATCGGTGCTTCTTATTAGTTCTTCTGAGAGCCCAGAACTCCCCTTGCCTCGTCATACAGTGGGGTCATGTGTTTATGATGAGCTAACTGGTATTCTAATTTTAAGGTGCATCTATCTTTTACACATTCTTCCCAGTTCTAACAAATCTAAGATTTGGGGGTTATTGAAGTCCCTTTTCTTCTCACCTTGGATGCAGGTGAGAGGTCAGAGAGTCTAGAGATTGAAAGCTCTCCCTCCAGAAATAGGAGGGTATCTACAGATGTCAATGTGCACTATTAAAAACGTCTATGTGTGGTATGTGGTGTTTGACATGTGTGTGTATGTGTATGGTGTGTGTGGTATGTGGCATATGTCTGTGTGTGGTGTATATATGGTGTATGGGTGGAGCATGTGGTGTGTGTGATATGTGTAGTGTGTGCATGTGGTGTGTGTAGAGTGTGTGTGGCATGTGTGTGCTGTGTGTGGTGTGTATGTGTAATACATATGCAGTGTGTGTGCTATGTATGTGTTTTGCGTGTGTGGTGTGTGGGGTGTATGTGTGTGTATGTGTATGTGAATTCATGGAGAACAGAAAGCCAGAAAATGTATTCTTGTAAAACTATATTCTATTTCTGAGGTGATGAAGAGTTGAATGAATGGAGACTGTTAATGAGACTACAAGCTTATGGTTTTTAGGCTCTAGCCAAATATAGCTGATAATGATGAATCTCCTCTCCACCTCTACTCCTGCCTACTTCACAGAGCCTCCTGTGATATATAGACTGCAGAAAGCAGTGGTTTATGTTCCTGTAAATCCCTTTCTTATTCTTTCTTTTCATTCAGAAAGTGTGTGTAAGAATGGCCTTCCAGCATGGCTAGTATTTCTTTTCTCTCTGCAAGAATGTTGCCACTTGCCAAATCATTAGTCAACACTAGACATTAAAATTTCTAATTCCATATTTTTATATGTTATAAACTATAATCCCAGATATTTGCTCTCTTTATGTGCCCATTATTAATAAGTAGATTTAATTAAACCACTGTCGAGTTTTTTGACAGGAACACCAAAGGATTTTCTCCATTTTTCCCATTCACTGTCCAATTAAACTGCACTTTCACTCTCTGATAATCCTTTTGGGCTCTCAGTTCCTTTCCATCCCTCAGCTATCACTAGAATATCCTCTCAACCTCTTCTGTCGTTGAATTTGCCATATAGCAACCTCAATGAGTGGAGCTGAACTCTTGGAATTCTCTTGGCTTAGAAAACAAATCCCCTTCTGGAAGCTTATGATAACACGTAAGGTAATACTAATGATCATAAAAGTTGACCTTTTAAAGGGCTGTACCCACTGGTTGGTAATTAAAATTAATAGGATCAGTGCAATAGAGAAAGTGTTCTTCTGGAAGGTCCAACATATGAATACAAAATCTACTTCTTTGAGTTAAAAACAGATAGGGGTATATAAGAAGCATTGAAAAAACTATAACATATCACATAAAAGTTAACTTATATTTGCTTTCCAAGTCAAAAACTGTAAGATATAGGGAATCAACCCACTTGCCTCCTATAATTTCTTCCCAGCTGCCACTACTGAAGCTATTCTTGTCCTCTCTGCATTGTACCCCCTGCTACTTCCTGTGTTACTCACCCAGGTAAGCAGGAGACCTGGAGCTCTGCCCAGGCTGGTTGTCAAGGAACCTTGCTTGGCACAGAAGTGTGTATGTTGGCATGTGTCCGTGGATGTCTGAAGGTCATGGAACAAAATAAAATTCCAAGTTTGGAGGGAAAGAAGGCCTAGCACATAAGGCTCAGTTTGAAGTACAAATGTGTCAAAGACAAACAATTGGATTCCGAGTACAGGGCTGACCCTACAGAATAGCCCTGGTGAAATAAACAGGTTCAGGAAGCAGACAATGAAATGATTCACAGATACAACTGGATATAGGATTATAAATATAGTCAAATTGAAGGTGGGAGGGATGCTAAGTTTGTTCAGTCAGGAAGGAGAAACCCACACCATTTTAAGTTTAGTTATACAAGAACTGCTGATCTAACCAGATGTGTCCCAGACACTGCACATCTTAAAGGATATTTGTCACAGGTGTGGAAACACCAGATCCTTTGAATGGCTGGTAAGAAATTAAAAAGAAAAAAAGCTGCCTTCCTATCCCTAAGAGAGAAACAAAATGATCTCTTCCCATCATTTGGAATAATGTGAAAACTGACTTAAAAGGTTTTTCTTTTAAACATTGCCACTCGTGTGATATAAATACATATGGTGTTTCATGGCACAGTGAAAATGTGGAACGGTGTTGGAGAGGATGCTCGTTTTCTGAAATGCATTCTGCACAGAGCTTTCAATCATGTGGCAAAGGAGAGTTGCTGGTGGCTTCCTGAGCAGGACTTGTGGTGGGGGCTCTTTGTGCCATTGACCTCCTTGTGCCATCTGTCCTCCTGTGGTTGAGTGAAACCCAGAGAAACCGACAGGGGCAGGAGCAGCTAATAGGGTTGAGTTAATGGGTCACCCTCCTCTAGCCCAGGTATATAACACGTAAGTGCACCAAGATCAAAGTCGCAAAGGTATTTTTAGATACTCTATTTCCTCAGTCCAGGCGGGATTAAGGCAGCCAGATGCCAAGGACAACTTCATCTAGTTCTCTCAGCACGCCTGACAAATATTGCTGTATTTTATGTGTGCTATGCCATGAAGAAAGGGTGTGTCATGTAGAGCTAATCACCAAGAGGAATTCAGGAATGCCTCTTAGTGATTCATTCATAAGAATGAATCATTCATTCATTCTGCATTCAATCAGAAAGAATGAATTTCAGCATCTATTAGCAGGTAGCATGACAGTGTGGAAAGAATGTGGAATCTACACAATATAAATCTGGGTTTATGGCCAGATTCTACTAGCTAAGGGAAATTTAATCTACCTAACCCACCAGAGTTCTGTTTTCTCTTCTGTGAAATGGAGACAGCAACTCCCTTTCTGGGAAGCTTAGGATAGGGTGAAAAGCTAATGGTTTTGCTCTTAGTGCATAGTAAAGGCTCCCTGCCAGCTTGCCTATCAACCTTGGCCAATATGAATACTAATTTCTCACCTAAAAGCTGAAAGACATGTGATAAAAGGACTTTGAACTCAGAGTTTCTCATAGTAAGATAGTTTTAAACATGTCTGTGTCTTTCTTTAATGTCAAATACCGCTTACTTCTATTTAAATAGGATTCAGCTTGTGGATCACAAGTAAATCAGCTCCTTCCTTCCTATACATTCCTCATTTCCATCCTGTAAAGTCCTTTGAACTGACTGCACCATAAACTGCATCATAGTCAAGCCATGGTGACCCCTGTGACCCACACATACACCTCCAGATGGCCTCCCAGAGCCAGAAAGACTGAAGTAACAGGAAAACCACAAAAGAAGAATAGTTAGCTCCTGCAGTGCCTGATTAACAGACCTTGCAACATTCTCTTATTGTTCCTGCCTCGACTGATAAGCCAACCTTATGACATTGGACGCTGTGACAACCCCCTCAGCTTGCAAAAAAACACCCTGAACTGTAACTTTCCACTGCTTATCCCAAACCTATGAAACCAGCTCCTATCCCACCACCCTCTGCTGACTCTCTTTTCGGACTCAGCCAGCTCACACCCAAGTGAATAAACAGGCTTGTTGCTCACAAAAAGCCTGTTTAGGTGGTCTCTTCGTTCAGAGCACACTTATCACATCCTCAGCCTCAAGTGAATTTTTCCTTCTCCTGTAACCCACTTGCTTGGGTACATTTTGTTTCTGTTTCCATGTTGGTCTGTATTAGAGTTAGTTACATGCCTGTCTTTATTAGGAGATTCAACCAGGTTTTTTAAGTAGCCCTTTCTGAGATTAATCTTTATACTATTGCTCTTCTTCCACCTTATTCCATTCATAATAATAATCATCTGTACTTAATATTAAAACTTATAACGTTCCAGAAAATCTTCTAAGTGCTTTACTTGAAACATATTCTTTAATTCTCACAATGACTCAAAAAGATGAGTAGTATAATAGATCATACCACTATTACAGATGAGGAAATTGAGGCTGTTAGAGTGCCCAGGCCCTAGCTAAGGAGTTGTGGAGTCAGCATTCGAATGTAGGCAGTCTGCGTCCAGAAGTCAGTCTCTTCACTATTATGCTGATGATACGACGTGTTGATTCAGAACATGGGCCATCTCTTCCTCTCTCTGTTAGACTGCAGTTGAGACTGAACAGACAGAATGACAGCACAGAAACACAGTGCACTGCAGAGAATATGTCTTTCAGAACTCAGTGCATCTGCAGAGGTATTTAAATGGAACTGTCATGTTTCCTCCCACACACAGCCAGAGGATTTGAGTCGTCCTTTAGCAGTAGCAGCATGAGGCTCTAGGTAAACTGCCTCATGCAGCACTAATTTAGATGGCAGTTTTCAACCTGAATGTACATTGTACCATATATCAAGGTACTGTCTGTGCTGGAAGACAAATGATGTCAAACATCTGTCGGAAAGCACGTCTACAGGTTGTAACAAGCCAAGCTTACAAACAAGCACAGGCACAGATGCCCCAATTATCTTAGTGGTGGGAGCCTTATGGGTCTCAACTGAGTTCTTTCTGATAGCAAGGAAGTTCTTTAAGACACCAGTCAAGACATCATCCAGGCAAGGTGAGTGGAATACTTAGAGAAGGCAGAGCCCAATAGACAGGGTTAGAAAGTGATCTTTATTGAGTTCCAGGGACCATATACTGTGCCAAGTAATTTATATGTGTTATTCTCTTTCTCTCTCTCTTCCACATTTATATGTTATCCATATATGCAATCATATATGCTATCTATATATGAGTTAACCAACTTGCCAGAGTTAAGGTGGGCAGAACCAGAAAAAGATTCAGACTCAAGTTCTCCCTGATTCTATAACTTATTCTCATTCTACTTTACTCCAGTTTCAAACCATAAAGGCTTGCTATATTTTCATTCATTCACTGGAATAAAATAGATTGTATACTTAACATGTGTGAAACACTATTCCAGGAACTGGGAAGCCAACTGAATATAAAACATACCTTGTTCTTATCCTCATGGGGCAGATGGAAAACATGTCAAATGAGTATCAAGTGGCAATAGGTCTCATGGTGGTAACTGCCATTAAGAAAAAAAAAAGCAATGTCTACTTATTTCCAGTAAGGCAGTCATGGAAGGTCCCTGATTGGAATAGCATCAGCAGAGTGTGAGAGGATTCATGGCTCTATGTGAGCCATACTCATATGGGCACAAGAACATTTTATGCAGATGCAGCAACACATGCAAAGATCCTAAGAGGCTGTGTATTTCAAATGTTTGAGTTTCTGGAAACAGCAATGTGGCTACAGAATCTGGAGTATAACAAGAGAGGGAGAAATAGTAGCAATGAGAACAATGAAATATCTGAAGGTCAAATAAACGAAGGCCTTATACACCATGTTAAGGGATTTGGAAATTACTTCAGGTGTAATGAGAGGCTATTGGTTTTAAGTACAGACATGGCATAGTATGACTTATGTATACTGCTGCTATGTATACAATAAATTGCAGAAAGTTTAATGATGGAAACAGAGACACCAAATAAGAGACATCCACAATAATCTAGATAAGATTGTGGTAGAAGGGACCTGGGTTGTTGCAGTGAAGGCAATAAGAAGTGCTTAAATCCAGGAGATAGTTAGAGTTTGTAGAATTTATGGACAGACCATATATGTGGTGTAAGAGGAACAGAGGGTTAAGATGACTTCAACATTTCTATTTGAGCAACTAGGAGAAAAATATATCCATCACTAAAAGGAGAACATTGAAAGAGTGACAGTCAAGTCATGGGGGAATGGGGACTAGTCAAAGCTTAGTTATGTGTGAGATGACTGTTATACTTCTGAATCATGTTGGACATAACAGACTAGAGATCGGACTGGGGATAAGACAGATCTAAACACAAATTCAGTTACATGCCCTTTCCATCTTTCTGTAGCCTTCTTTTTCTTCTCAATCCCTCTTATATCAGGACTACTGACTTTTAGTTACCTAATTATATTAGGTTCCCTTGAGGGCTGTGAAAGAAATGTGCCACTTGTTTTTGTGTTTTTGTTTAAGAAAGATTCTTTCTTAAAATTTAGTAATTCTAAAAAAAGTAGTTCTTTGCCATATCTACTGCGAGAATAAAGATATTCTCATCAATCAGACTGTCGACATTCCAGAAAATGTCAACATCACTCTGAAGGGACAAACAAATATTGTGAAGGGCCTCAGATAGACCGTGCAGAGGGACTTCAACCACATCGATGTACATCTCAGTCTCCTTGGAAAGAGAAAGAAGAGGCTCTGGGTTGACAAATGGTAGGGAGATAGAAAGGGGCTGACCATTGTTTGCACTGTTTGTAGTCTTGAATAGAACATGAGCAAGGGGGTTGCCATGGGCTTCCTCCACTGCAACATGAGGTCCATGCATGCTCACTTCGCCATCAATGTCATTACCCATGACAAAGGGGATCTTGTTGAATTCGAAATTTCTTGGGTGAAAAATACATCTGCAAAGGCCAGGTGCTGCTTGTTCAGTATCTCAATCCCAGAAAGATGAGTTCATCCTTGATGAATGACATTGAGCTTGTTTCAAATTCAGCTACTTTGATTGAACAAGCTGTAACAGTTAAAAACAAGAATATTGGAAAAATTTTGGATACTATGTCTCTGAAAAGAGAACAGTTCAGCAGTCTGATGAATAAGACCTAAGAGTTGTCCAGCTTCAGAAACAAGATGCCAGATAATTTCTAAGACCTATTTGCAATATTTTAATGATGCAATAAAAATCTCCATTGATTTGAGACTTTTTCTTAAAAAAAAACACATGCAAAGTGAAGGTTATTTTTCAATCATATAAAAAGATACAGAAATATCAAACCCATTAATTTTGTCAAAGAGCTTAGAATGACATTATGTTAATTAGAGGAGATATAAAAAGAGCTATGAACAAAAAAGAATGGGTTTTCTGTAAGAAAAGAGAAATATTGCTACAGAAGATGGATAACAGTTCACACTGAACGGTCCCTCACAATTCACTTAGCCTGAAAGATGTCCAGTTTGACATGCTTTGCAGTGCTATTATGATATGGCACTTCTGCAAAAAGAGTCGAACATTCTATCAATGACTTTAAGTAGCACAAAAAATAATGGTAACCAAATTTGATACCTCTCTACAGTGAAGAAAAGTGGCTCTTCCAGGCCCTGAAGAAATGGTAGATGTACAAGAAAATCTGGGAGTATGATTTGGTTAGGTGCTTAGACAGATCTGAGGCATCGGAGTTAGGGACAAGCAAGGCCATATTTGAGCAAGGGAGGAGGGAAGAAAGAGGGGTGGAAAAGGGGAGAGAGAGATTGAGAATGATAATTTGTGTGATAGGGAATTTTTAAAAAATAGGAAAGAAGGAAGAAAAGAAGGAGATAGAAAATGTATTACAAGATGAAGTTTCTAGGAACTATTTAATCTGAAGAAGGAAAAACATAAGAATATATTTAAGAGATGGGCTTCCATACAGAAGAAAGATGAGACTTCTTTTTTTTTTTTTTTTTTTTTTGAGACAGAATCTTACCCTGTCACCAGGTGCCAGGCTGGAGTGCAGTGGCACAATCTCGGCTCACCACAACCTCTGCCTCCTGGGTTCAAGTAATTCTCCTACCTCAGCCTCCCAAGCAGCTTCTGAGTTTGCCTAAGTCCAAACTCAAGGCAAATGGTCCTCTCCCCTTGCTGGCCATGTCAATGAAAGCAAGTTATACTTCCTTGTGTCTTAGGTATGTCTTCTGTAAAATGGGAATAATAAAAGCATCTCCTTCAAAATAATGTAAAGATTGACTAAAATAAATTTGATGAAATAAGTGAATGGACAAGGCTGGGGAGACTGGTCCTAGTTTGGGGCTAGATCCTAGTAGGAAAAAGCACAGAATGCTGTCCTGCTGGTTCCAGGGTCACTCTGGTACAGAAGGTGAGGTCAATCTGCTAGTTAAAACATGTAGCAGAGCAAAAGTGGATGCTTCCAACTGATCTGTCCATTCAGAACAGGATCCAAGTCAACAGCTAAGGAGTATATGGGAGGGTGGATATGGGCAACAAGATTCAATCTGGAAAAGATTAAAGACACAAACTCAGAAAGGTGTCAGGATCTTATCTAAGCAAATTAGGGTTCAGATTGGGCTCTAGTCCCAGCTAGAGAAACCAAAGCAGAAACCTAGCCACTTTAGTGCAACAGAGGGTAGTCAGGGCAAACTTACTTGCCATATTGGCTTCCAGAAATTTTTCAGAATTTATCTTCATATGATATTAGTCTCCTTGGGTTCTTGCAGCCCTGACTAAATAGACGACTGGATTTAGGTAACAGTAGATCGACAGCAGAGCCTACATGTGATTAGAACTGAACTGAGAGAGAGACACTGGGGAGATCTGTCTCATTGTTGGGATTTATTTACTTTTTAACAATAAGAATGAACAGAAAAAACTGTTGGGAAGGTACTGAGCACCATGTTCCTGGATATTTGAAACAGCGATGAAAGACCACTTAACTGGCAAGGCGATTGTGAACATTTATCTATCATGAAGGGAGGTAGTAGACATATAACAATATTCCTCCTAACCATGTGGGTTGAATGACAGACATAAAAAATATCAGGTCTTCTTTCCTGGAACATGTGGCTATTATGTTACCTTATCTAGTCAATTTTTTTTGTAGGTGTACATAACTAAGCTAAAAGATCTTGAGATGAGGAGGTTATTCTGGATTATCAGAACTGGTCTTAAATGTTATCATGTGTATCTCTTTAAAAAGAAGGCAGAGAGCCAGGAGCGGTGGCTTATGCCTGTAATCCCAGCACTTTGGGAGGCTGAGGCAGGTGGATCACCTGAGGTCAGGAGTTTGAGACCAGCCTGGCCAACGTGGCAAAACCCCATCTCTACTATAAATACAAAAATTAGCAAGGAGCGGTGGCCAGCACCTGTAATCCCAGCTACTCAGGAGGCTGAGGCAGGAGAATCTCTTGAACCTGGGAAGCTGAGGTTGCAGTGAGCCGAGATCGTGCCACTGCACTCCAGTCTAGATGACAAAGTCAGACTCCATCTCAAAATTGATTAATTAATTAATTAAAAGGAAGGCAGAGGAATCTTACAGACAGAAGAAGAGAGGGAGAAATACAGAGAGGGAGAGAGAGAGAGAGAGAAGTGTAATGTACAGATGGAGTACAAGTCAGCAAATGCCAGCAGCCACCAGAATCTGGAAGAAGCAAAAACTGTATTGTCCTCTAGAGCCTCCAAAGGGAATAGATCCTGATGATGGCATGATTTTGGATTTCTGGCCTCCAGAACAGTGAGGAAATAAACTTCTGTTGTCTTAAGCCACCAAGTTTGTGGTTATTTGTCACAACAACCACAGGAAACTAATACGCTCGGAGTCCAGAATTCCAAAGGACATTATAGGTATGGATTATTTAGCTAAAGATGGAGCTACAGCAATCAAATCCCATTTACTCTTTCCTATTTTCTGCATTTCCTTATATATATTATCTTAATTAAAAATATCCCTTAGTCTAATTGCCAGTAGATATTACAACAGGAAATAAATTTAACAGAATGGAAAACCCAAGGAGTTGGTAATTATGTAATCAGGGAGATCCCAGGAGGTAGTTAGCTTCCTCTCCAAATATATAGTGCCTATGGAGAGAAAGTTCTCCTTAGGCAACTATTAATCATACTCCTACAATTCTTTAAGTAAGTCAATCAAGGCTCTAAAAAGTTGCAGAATTATAAATTAAATATCCCAAAAAGAAACTGGAAGGACAGGGCAGGTTCAGGTACCTCAGATATGCATTAATGTATTCATTCTTGCAATAAATATTGTTGTGCTCCCAATTATCGGAGAGATACATTTTGGTAGAAAAAATATAACTCTAAAAAACATAGAAAGTTTCTTGCTTCAAGAAGCATTATACTTTGCTGTATAACCTTTAACCTTTAGACGAATAACACCTCTGAAGTTATCTCTACCTCTACCTCAATCAAGTAAGCCTTGATTGAGTTACCTAACGGTAAAATATGTGTCCATTTAGAAGTAAATAAGATAATCTCAGACAGTATTAAGTGATAAAGAAAATACAACAGGCTATGGGACAGAGAATGTCTGGTATAGGGTAGAGCGGTTAGTTGAGTGATGGGAGAGACATTTGAGTTGAGACCTGAACAATTAGAAAAATTTAGCCACATGTTGATCCAATGCTAAAAAGTTTTCAGTAGTAACAGTAGTAAATGTGTAATCAGAAAAACAACAGCAACCTCTAAATGGCTTTTACCAAGATGAGAGAAGGTCACTTTTGAATATTTAAATAATGACTCTAGCTACTGGGACACAATAATGGGAAGGAGGAAGAATAATGACTAGAGAGCCAAATGAAGCATCATAGGGACTTGTACTCTGGAGGTGAAGGAAGAGAACTTCATTGCTCAATTCCCCTTCACATCTATTTTCTCAGATATTCCTCACCCATCCCCGGGAGGGTACAGACAACATTTAGATACAGACCCTTCACTAAGTCCATGGTTACTTTATGCAAAAGAAAAGACTGGATAAATGGATTCAAATGGCAATGGAATTAACTGCTGCCATTAGGTACTATTATGCTGACTGTCTCAAAATTTAAAATTTTGTGTTTTATAGTCTGCTAGACTGTGCTGGTGGTCTCCGAAATATTGTGCATGTGCTTTCAAATACACTTGAAATTGTTGTTACAACTGTTTTTATTTGTTGAAAACAAGAAAACAATTGGATATGTGATGCATGTGGTACCATCTTTGAAGCCAGATCCTGACAAATATTCACTAAGCTTTTTTAAATCCATGAAAAAGTTATCAGGAAGTTACTGAGTTTTTATAGTTCGTATTCAAAGTTAGCAGATAAGCAGTTGGAAAAAGAAATCTCGGTTGAAAAATGGAAAATAATGGTACAAGATTCAGAAGGTCTGGACATGGTTTTGTCCTTACGTAATTGTATTAATGCTCTCTGATTGTCCATTTCTTCATCTCTAAAAGGAAAATAATGGACTAACACCTCTAAAGTTATCTCTATCTCTAAAAGTTTATGAAAATAGTATTCATTTTTAACAAATTCAGAGCTTCTCTTTTCCCTTTTTCAAGGCACATTCTGTATCTCACCTATTCATGCGGTTTCTCTATTTTCATTACAAGGGACTATTACTTTTTGAATGGCTTCATTGAAATGAACAAATAGAGTCAATTCAAATCACAAAGTTAGCCTCTTTAAAATTTTCTTCTCTACAGTAAATTGAATATATGGTTTCTATGAACTAGCCACATTTTTTTCCTCACACTTAGAAATCCTTTTCTGTTTTGTGGCTTCTCAAGGATTTTAAAAACCACTCATTGAAAATGGGACTGCCTGGCTTGTCTCATTTTTCCAAGAAAATACAGTTATTCTAGAAGGCTTTGATTTCTGGGGAGTATTTAGAGTAAAGATATGAACACTGGTGTCTCTCGTAAAGACTCATTTCTCTCAGATTACTTTCCATTTGGGAATAATAGTATAATTCTCAAAGAAATTTATTCTATCCTTTAATATAGTTTTCCTCTTTTCTTCCTTGCACCAAAGATAGCCAATTAATTGGTATGTATATTAAAGAATAATGCCAGAATTCTGAAGTCAGAGTAAAAATGCATAATCTTGTTTTATTACCTATCTCATTTGTGTGTTTGGGAAGGCCTTTCACATTTTAAAGATTTGATTTATTTACCTTTCATCTGGAAAGAATGGAAAAAGTAGTAATATTAAGGGTTTTTTTTAGTTCTTATCACAATATAGGCATTGTGCCAAGCACATTACATATACCATTTCATTTAATCTTCATAATACTACTATATAAATATCATCTTTTAAAAGTTTAGAGAAGATAAGCTCAATGTCACACAATGACTAGTTATGTAATATCATATAACTAGTAAGGGATAGAGCAGAGATTCTGACTTTACATGGCTGTTAGACTGTAAAATCCATATGTTGATGTCTCTATACTGTAAATACACTGATTTCTAAAGTCGTAGATTTGAAACAACATGCTAATGTATAAGAAATTTCTTTATGGTGGGTGTGGTGTCTTACTTCTGAAACCCCAGGACTTTGAAGGCTGAACAGGAGGATTGCTTGAGCTCAAGAGTTCAAGATTAACCTGGGCAGCATAGTGAAACCCTGTCTCTATAAATAGGAAAAAAGAAAAAAAAAAAAAAAGCCAGGAGCAGTGGTGCGTGTCTGTAGTCCCAGCTACTTGGGAGGCTGGGCTGAGAGGATCCCTTGAGCCTAGAAGGTAGAGGCTGCAGTGAGCCACGACTGTGCTGCTGTACGCCAGCCTAGGCAACAGAGCAAGATCCCACCTCAACAAAAAGAAAGAAAAGAAAGAAAAAGAGAGAGAGAGAGAAAGAAAGGGAAGGAAGGAAGGTATGAGAAAGGAAAAGAGAGAAAGAAAGAAAGAAAAAGAAAAGAGAAAGAGAGAGAGAGAGAAAGAAGGAAAGAAAGAAGGAAGGAAAGAAAGATTGCTTTAAAAACTACTACGCTATATTCAGATATGAAGGATGTAAATGATAAAGTTAATAAAAATGATGACACTGTTGAGAATGTTATCCTCAGAATTAACTTTAGAGGAAAAAAAATGGTAAATTTACAGAATTTGGGAAGCTCATCAATTTATAATAATGCATGCTGCCCTCATGTGGTGTGCTGTATAACTGCCCTATCTCTTTGCTCCTCTCCCCTTACATTAATTAAAATATTCCTGTCTTATGATCTGCTTGCTCCGGAAGGTCAGTAAACAATAATAAATCATGTTAAGATAGGGCTTAATGCCTGATGATGTGTTAATGTGTTTACTTGGGCATGTTAGTAGACTATTTAATAAGCAAATAGGAGAGCTTATTGAAAAGATAGAGTGAGGATCTTCTGAAAGAGTCATGGAGTAAATTTTACTGGGAAACTCAAAAAGTCTTAGTAACAGAAATCTCTTTCAGGCATCAATAGCAGAGTTTACACACTCTAACTATAAATTCTATTCTTGCCTTGTGCATGTTAATATCAGAGTCCTGGAAGAGATGTTTCAACTGATAAAACTAAGTTTATTGCCCAACCTCTTGAAAGCACTAATTGAAGAAAACACCTCTGTAGAATAAGCTTCCATGATATCAGCTGCTAACTTTTGTAATGGTAACATGAAATATCTTGATTCATCAAAAGGTAAAAGTAAAATTTTCTTAAAGCCCATTGATACGATTTCAGCATACAAAATTAAACGTAGGGCAACCAAAAGTCACAAATGCTCACTAAATGTATTGTTACTAGTCACTTGGTCTTTTCATTAAAATAATAGTTGTAGGAACATAATGCTTCGTGATAATAATATAGGACTCTAAAAGTGTGACAATACAAACTAGAAAAGTCACTTATTTGCTAATAACCTCATTGTAGGGGTTTTTGACCAGGGTCTCCAAAATTTAGACAAAAAATTAATGAGATAGATATGTTATTGAGCCCACAACAATTACATCCAATATTTCAGTGTGTGTTCACATGTGAAAAATTTTTTCTTATCATAGTACACATGATTTATCAGATGACTCAAGGAATCTGCTATAATCCACTCTGAAAGTATAAAAGTGTATGTATTACAAAAAATATTCAATTAATGACGATTTCTTCCATCAAGATGTTCATGGTTTCATAGTCTCTTCAAGGAAATAGCTAGATATAGGAAAATTCCCATAAAATATAATAGATTAAAAAACTCAATTCTATAGAAGAAAAACTTTTTACTTGTGAATGGAAAAATGTAACTGATATCAAGATGGTATGCTCATCTATAGCAATAAAAGAATTGAATAAAATATGAAAATTATCTGTCTGATACAGTGAACAGGAATAATAAACAGGAAGGACTCAGCAGAGAAAGGCCATCAGAGATAAACTTAACCCCCTTAAGTTGCTTTTACCCAGGAGACATTTAATGATTTGGCCTATAAGGAGGCCAAAAATATAGGAGCTAGAACTTAAAAGGCCTTTGCTGATGGTTAGAGAAATGGTAGAGCTTTGGCAGACATTAGAGACCTAATTTCCATGGCTATTTATCTTCTCAGTATATTTGCTGAAGTCTAGTTTTGTTTAAAGAGTAGAGGGGTGGTATGTTTTGGCTGTGTCCCCATCCAAATCTCATCTTGAATTGTACTCTCATAATTCTCATGTGTTGTGGAAGGGACTCAATGGAAGAAAATTTTAATCATGGGGTAGGTTTCCCCCATACTCCTTCTGGTAGTGAATAAGTCTCACAAGATCTGATGGGTTTATCAGAGGTTTTGGCTTTTGCATCTTTCCCATTTTTCTCTTGCCACTGCCATGTAAGAAGTGCCTTTCATTTCCCATCATGATTCTGAGGCCTCCTCAGCTATGTGTTAAGTCCAATTAAACCTCCTTTTCTTCCCAGTGCCAGGTATGACTTTATCAGCAGTGTGAAAATGGACTAACAAAGCAAATTGGTGCTGGGAGTGGGATGTTGCTGAAAAAATACCTGAAAATGTGGAAGCAACTTTGTAACTGCGCAACAGGCAGTTTGGAGGACTCAGAGGAAGACAGGAAAATGTGGGAAAGTTTGGAACCTCCTAGAGATTTGTTGAATGTCTTGCTGATGGTGACATTTACCAGGGCTTCAGTCTGGCTTTGACTCAGCACCATCCACAAATTGATATGATTATTCTTCACCCTGTCTGTCTAGTGTAGAAATGAGTGACTCCATTCTTAAGAAAGATAGGATCGGCTGGGTGCGGTTGCTCATGCCTGTAATCCCAGCACTTTGGGAGGCCGAGGCGGGCAGATCACGAGGTCACGAGATCAAGACCATCCTGGCCAACATGGTGAAACCCTGTCTCTACTAAAAATACAAAAAAATTAGTTGGACGTGGTGGCGCGCGCCTGTAGTCTCAGCTACTCGGGAGGCTGAGGCAGGAGAATTGCTTGAACCCGGGAGGTGGAGGTTGCAGTGAGCGGAGGTTGCGCCCCTGCACTCCAGCCTGGCACCTGGTGATGGAGTGAGACTCTGTCTCAAAAAAAAAAAAAAAAAATAAGGAAGGTAGGATCATCAATAACCTTTACCGTTTTTAAACTAGTAATAAGCTTTACAGTTTTTAAACTAGTATCTGGCATTCCATCTTTTTAAAAGTATAAAGTAAACCAATAGACAGAAAGAAGCACAGGGCTCAAACCAGGAAAAAAAAAAGAAAGACTATAAAAGTAGACTCATAAGTGATCAAGATATTGGATAATGACTTTGAAATAATATGTTTAAGTAATTCAATAAAAAGATGAAGAAAATAGCAATAATTAATTCCACAAAGTAACTGGAATCCTTAAAAGATAATCAAATCAAAAGTCTAGAACTGATGAATTATGTCTAAAATTTTTAATTCACTGGATGCTTTAATACTAGATTAGATTAATTAGTTCCAGGATAAGTAAATTGGAAGACATGTTTTATTATATAATCCAAACTAAAACTATAAAATAGAATAAGAATACAGAAAATAAAATCCCTGTAGAGACTCATGGAACTCAAAGAATACCCCTACTATCCATATAATTGGTCTACCAGGAGAACAGTACAGAAAAATGGATCAGAAGCACTATTTGAAGAGATAATGGCCAATAATTTTCCAAAACTATGACACATGTCAATGTACAGATTTAAAAATATTTGAAAATTCCAGCATGCATAAATACAAAGACAACAAACAAAAACCAAAAATGAAACAAAACAAAACCATATGTTCACTATAAAAAGACCAGTAAAAATCAAAGACAAAGAGTGAATCTTAAAATTTCCCAGAAAAGAAAAAAATGTATTAACATTAAAGGAGCAAGTGTGAGACTGTGATTTGACTTTTCAGTAGAGATGATTAAAGTCTAAGAAAATACACGCCAAACAAAAAAACACCATTACCCTTAACAACATGAATAAATATAAAAGGTATTTTCCTAAGAAAAGCCAGAGGACAAAGACTACATATTTTATGATTCCATTTATGTGAAATGCGAAAAAAAAAAAAAAACAATGGCAATTAGATTGACAAAAAACAGATCAATAGTCACAAAGAATTAGAGGCAGGAAGAGAGGATTTTTAATAAAGAAAAATTTGGGGACTGACGGGAATCTTTTACAACACGAATGTGATGGTGGTTATATGATTGCTGACACTTATGAAAACATGTCTTATTGTAAACTTACAACTGGTAAATTTTATCGTATATTAATTATATCTCAATAAAGCTTATTAAATATCAACTAGGTAAGGTATTCACTGCAACAATCACACAGAAACAGAGACGGGTTGTAGACAAAGTTAAAAGTTACTAAAATTTTAATACTATCAACAGTGTTAAATGTAATCATTTGTATTAGATTATACTAAGTCAAGAAAAATCAGAGATTCATGTTATAAGGCATATGGTTAACTAGCTAAATTATAGCAAATTATATATATGTATTAAGTTGTAATCATTGAATGGAATAATAATTTTTATAATGCAAAGTATGCAAGTATGATAAAGAACATAAAAACAGGTGGC
This sequence comes from Plecturocebus donacophilus, assembly GCA_004027715.1. Lineage (NCBI taxonomy): Eukaryota > Metazoa > Chordata > Mammalia > Primates > Pitheciidae > Plecturocebus > Plecturocebus donacophilus. The sequence continues at coordinate 26,438 of PVKP010001917.1, forward strand.
CAAATAAAAGAGAAATAGAATTATAATAGATAAAACAGTCAGTTCAGGTTCTCTAAGAAGTAGTTACCAAGAGAGAATTAAATGGCAAGAAATTTATTAAGAGAAACACAGCTGAGAAAGAAACTGGGGTTGGGGAGAAGGGTTGGAGAATTTGAGAGCACCATCAGGTCATGGGGCAAGTGAGATCTCAAGTGAAGAAGAGAAGAAAGGAGTAAGAATATTAAATTTGTATGTGTGTATATATTTATAGATGTATTTATGTATGCACAAATGCATGCAGGATCATTGATGAATTTCATAATCATAATGCTGAGCAAAAGAAGGCAGACACGAGGCAATTAGTAGTATTTTATTCCAGAAAGCTCTAAAGAGACAAAATTAAGCCAAGCTAATAAGAATCAGAGTAGTGGTTACTCTGGCGGGGGAGTAACAATCAGAAGAAATAAGCAGCTGTTGGTTTGGTGCTACTGGACTCTTCCTTGATATGGGTTCTGATTTCTGTGTGTGCTCAATTCATGAAACTTTACAAAGATGTAGGTTCGTGATTTATATATTTTATGTATGCATGCTATTCATAAGCAAAATACACATTAAAAGTACCGTGGGACAATTAATAGCAAAGGACATTCTATTGCTCTTATATATGCTACCTCCTCTTTTTTTTTTGCAACAAATATATTACCTTATAACTTAAAAACAAAATTAATTAGACTAATATAATCTTTTCTCGGGTAAAGCAAAGAAATTGATTCAAATACACACAGATTACGTTATTTTGAGCTTTACAAATAATAAGATACATGTCTAATGTGGAAGTAATGAACCATGGAAGTAAGAGAACTTTTCAGAAAGAGGGACTCTGTCAGGAAAGACAGAAGGATTGCAAAATATATATTGCATTAAATTTGAAGTGGTTTGTTATGGCTAGAAGCTTTGGTGATGCACAGTCTACGATGTATCAATTAGTAAAAATTTATGAATAAGTTAATGAGTAATAAAAGATACATATTTTAAAAATCACCACTCAATTTGGAATTTTTATTTTCTCAGTCAGACGATGGAGTTTCTCTGCAGCCTTTAAATCTGATTACAACTTTGCTTTGGAAATCTACCTATACTTGCCTGTGGGAAGAACTGTAGAATAGAGAGATCAGGGTCACATAAACCAGTTAGAAATATTATTGTAAGCCAGGCGCAATGGCTCACACTTGTAATCCCAGCACTTTGGGAGGCCCCGGCAGGCGGATCACCTGAGGTAAGGAGTTCAAGACCAGCCTGACGAACATGGTGAAACCTTGTCTCTACTAAAAGTACAAAAATTAGCTGGGTGTAGTGGTGGGCACCTGTAATCCCAGCTACTCTGGAGGCCGAGGCAGGAGAATCCCTTGAACCTGGGAAGCGGAGGTTGCGGTGAGCTGAGATCGCATCACTGCGCTCCAGCCTGAGCAACAGAGTGAGACTCTGTCTCAAAAAAAAAAAAAAATATTATTGTAAATTCCCCAGGCAAGAAATGACCAAAGACTAAATCTGGATTACAGGAGGTAACATTTTATAATAGTTTTTTAGTAATATTCCTAAAACTATAGTATGTAAGCATCTGGCTATCTACATCTCTTTTTCACAGAAGCAACCTTTATTAATAATTCGTTAAAAAATAAAAACAAAAATGAAGTTCCTCATTACTTATACAAAGTCAATATGGTGTTTTGCAGTGACCAGGTAGACTCAAAGCATTCATATGGAGACAAAAACAATCCTCTTCAGTTTCCGCCATTCTCTGTCAGTAGAATTCACTTTACCATGGAACGCATGTCCTACCTTCCATTCATTGGAAATGCAGGCCAGCATTCCTACCTTCCATTCATTGGAAATGTGGGATATGACCCACACCATTCAAATTCCAGTCCTATTCTGCTTATAGAGTATCCCTTTGAAACATTTCATTCTTACATAGTTTCTTTAATAGCTTTTTTTGTTTTGTTTTGCTTTGTTTTTGGAGACAGGATCTCACTCTGTTGCCTAGACTGGAGGGCAGTGGTGCAATCATGGCTCACTGCATCCTGGGCTCAAGCAATCCTCCCGCCTCAGCCCCCTAAGTAGCTGAGACTACAGGTGCACACCAACATGCCTGGCTAATTTTTGTATGTCTTGTAGAGATGCAGTTTCACCATTTTGCCCAGGCTGGTCTCCACCTCCTGAGCTCAGGAGATTCACCCACCTCAGCCTTCCAAAGGTGTCTGGCTAAAACTCTTGATTTTTAAAAAAGGAAAACAGACTATAATATATTTCCTCTGAAAATAAGCTTAAAGTCTTCTCTGTATTTTACTTATATTCTTTCTGTAGTACATGAACATTTTTGAAAAAATTAATATCACCTCTCTTATGGTATAAGGCAGGTTGATAAATTCATTTGAATGTATGGAAGTGTTAGTTGTTTTCTTTTTTTCTATCAGCATAAACATTAACTTTTTTGACCTCTACTTTCTTGGAATGTGACATGACAATGTTTACAGCAAATAAAAATAAAAGACTGGTGTTTAAAAATACTCATACATTATATGTAAACAAATATTACTCTCAGTTATATGGGGCAGTGAGCTAAATATTTAGTTAATTTAATATTTAGCTAATTAGGAATTCTGCTACTAAAACCTAAACCTGGTGAAATAGACAATTGCTGGGGATCTGCCAAGTGGTTTGCAGGCCACTGATGAGCAATGTAAGTATTACAGTTCAAATATACTTTCTGAAATTGAAGTGTTTTTCCATTGTCCCCAAAGAGATCAAAGTAATTGTTAGGATGGTGACATAGGTCAAAAATTTTCAAGATATTCAATGCATAATGAATATATATTGAATGCCCAGAAGAATAGTGAGACCAGGAAAAAGTATTTTATAGGGAAATGCTGAGGGCTGGAATGGAAGATGACATGCTTACTTTCTGACTTTGTAGTTGATATTGAGGTTGCAACCGTACTTCATGCTAATGGATCCTAGAGAAGATGAAAGGCATATAGAAAGGCTTATCAGCCACCAGTTTATTAAAGTAGATGCATGAGCTTTAAAGACTGTGAAAGAAATCCAGAAGCAAGACACTTAACACAAAGATTCCAAAGGGTCAGAAGAGATTAAAAAAAAACAATTTGTCAATAATTTGAGAAGTGAAGAGTATGACAAGTGAATATGAAGATCATGAAAGAAAAAGGGATATCTGCCTCATTAGATTTATATGTTAGGTCTAAAGCACGTTCCTTCTAGAAATAAACCACAGAGTTAGGTACAGGAGCCACCCACAATCATCACGCAGTTGCTTAAAAATGCGTTTCCATGATTTGCTCAAAATTGTACACTCTGGAGTTCCATTGACAGTCTGTCTTATTAACAACCTTTTATATGATTTATTTTATATATTTTATTTTAGTTTGGTAAGAACACAACATGAGATCTACTTCCTTTTTAATTGTATGATACATTGTTAACTATAGATGCAATGTTGTGCAGCAGATCTCTGGAGCTTATACACCTTATTTCACTGAAACTTTACGCCTGTTAATGAGTAACTTCTCATTTCCTGCTCCCCCCACCCCATGGTAACCACCATTTCACTCTTTGATTCTATGAATTTGAATATTTGGAGATTTCATATAAGTGGAATAATGCAGTGTTACTCTTTCTGTGACTGGTTCGGTTGATTGAGCATAATGTCCTCAAGTTTCATCTGTGGTATTATGCCTTGCACAATTTCCTTCTTTTTTAAGGCTAAATACTATTTTATTGTATGTATAGTCTACATTCATCTTTGAAAGGCGTTTAGATTATTTCTACATCTTGGCTATTGTGAATAGTGCTACAATTAACATGCAAGTGCTAAAATATCTTTGAGATCTTGATATTAATTATTTTGGACAAAATAGTAGTTGTATTGCTAGATTGTATAATAGTAGTATTTTTTACTTTTTGAGAAACCTCTATACCCTCACTATCTGCCTAAGTAATTTCTTCTTAACTCCTATATCAATACTAATTATAGGTCTGCTCACATTCTATTTCTACATGATTTAGGCTTGGACTTTCCTAGAAATGTATACATTTATTCCAGGTATTCAGTTTTTTGACATATAATTGTTCATGGTACTCTCTTATAATTATTTTTATTTCTGTGATGTCAGTCATAATGTCTCTTCTTTCATTTTAGATATTATTTATTTGTGTCTTCTACCTTTTTTTCTAGGAGCTCGCTAAGGGAGTGCACATATACTTATTATGTCTTCCCGATAGATTAACCCTTTTGTCAATATTCAGTGTTCTTCTTTGTCGACTGCAACAAGTTTTGACTTAAAATCTATTTCATTGAATATAGGCAAAACCATTTCTGGTCCCTTTTGTTTATCATTTGCATTGAATGTATTTTCCTATTCCTTCACATTCAGTCTATGTGTATCCTTAAATCTAAAATAAATTTCTTGTAGACAGCATATCATTGGGTCTTAGTTTTTTAACCCATTAAGCCCTCTATGTAATTGGATTGGGAAATTCAATCTGTTTATGTTTAAAATAATTATTGACAGGGAAGGATTTATTATTAACAATTCGTTAGTTGTTTTCTATTAGTCTTATTTTTTTCTTTGTAATTTCTTTGTAATTCCTTTCACTTATATTTGTCTCTAACTTCTTTAGCTTTTCTTCTTTCTTACTTTTAGGGCTTACATAAAAATATTTTATAATAGTATGTTCTAAGCATACAACAAGTTACATCACATGCAAAAACGTTTTATACTTTAACTTTTCCTCTTGTACACACTTTATGTTAATGTCACAACTTATATATATTAATGATGCATATCTTTTAATAATTCTTTAGTTATAATTACTTTTAAAGCTAGAATTGAAAGTTATTCACCACCATTATAGTAATACAATATTCGGTATTTATTTATATATTTTCCTTTACCAATGAGTTTTATACTTTCTTAAGCTGTGAAATTGCTGGTCAGCATTCTTTCATTTCAACCTAATCTGTTCAGCATTTCTTGTACAGCAGATTTAGTGGTAATGAACTCCCTTAGCATTTGTTTACCTGAGAAAAAGTTTCTTTCTCCCTTCTTTATTAAAAAAAAAAAAAATCCAGGTACAATATTTTTAGTTAACAGTTTTTTTTTTTTTTTTTTTTCTTTCAGTGCTTTAAATATATCACCTCATACCTTTCTTGTCTGAAATAAAAATTTCTGCTGAAAAAATCTGCTGGTAGTTTTATGTCAGGAAGAAGGGAGTAGGGAAGTGTCCCTTATAGCTGAACAGGCACTTTTTTCTTGCCGCTTTCAAAATTTTCTCTGACTTTTGACATTTTGATTATAATGTGCCTCAGTGTAGATTTATTTTATTTGATGTCCTTTGGGATTTTGGATCTGAGCATCCATTTTCTTCCTCAGATTTGAGAATTTTTCAGCCATGATTTCTTTTCTTTTTTTTTTTTTCTTGAGACAGAGTCTTGCTCTGTCACCCAGGCTTGACTGTCGTGTCAAGAACTCAGCTCACTGCAAACTCCACCTCCTGGGCTCAGAGGATTCTCCTACCTCAACCTCCCAAGTAGCTGGGATTACAGACACCCACCATTATACCAGCTAATTTTTGTATTCTTAGTAGAGACAGGGTTTCACCATGTTGGCCAGCCTGATCTTAAACTCGTGACCTCAGGTGATCCACCCATCTCTGTCTCCCAAAGTGCAGGGATTACAGGCATGAGCCATGATGCCTGGCCCCAGCCATTATTTCTTTGAATATGCTTTTGAGTTTTTCCAGAAACTTTTCAGAAGGAAAAAGCAGGTTTTAGCTGTCTCTTGTTTTCTAGGACAGTCATACTTTCCACGTTAAAAGAAATTATGTTGTTGTTTTTTTTTACATGTTTTTTTCATCCTTGCTGGCTTTTTTCACAAAACTCAAGGCCTGTTATGTATGCTATCATGAAATATGAGAATGTAGCTGATAAAAAGTATATTCTAAAAGCTTCTAGGAAAAAATAATGTGACAAGCAAAATAATTAAAATCAGAATAACACCATACTTTTGGAGAGCTGCATTAAAAACCATAAAACAATGGAGTTATTGCAATTCTAAAGAAAAAGTATTTCCAGCCCAGAACTCCACTCAACAACATCCCAGTAAAGTATCAAAGTAGAATAAAAATATGAGTTCTTTAAAAATTGCCTCCCTTGCTTTCTTTCTCAGGAAGCAACTTGAATTTTGAGAGTAAATCAAGAAAGAAGAAGACACTGATCCAAGAAGCGGCTATCTAACATAACAGGTGAATCTCAGGATCATGAGGAATGGGTCCCAAGATGACAAGTCAACAGTGCTAGGGAGCACCTATTCCACTTTCAAGCAGGAGGGTGAAAGATTCAAACTGATAGGACTCCAAGGAAAAATGTTAAACTTTTATATTATGCTGCGAGTGGTGTGCTGAAGCCAGTTGCTATGGACTGAATTTTTGTTCCAACAAAATTCACATATTGAAATTCTAACCCCCAATGTGACTGTATTTGTATATAGGGCATATATAGAGACAATTAATGTTAGATTAGGTCATAAGGGTGGGGTCTAATCTGATAGGATTAGTGTCCTTATAACAGGAGAAAGGAGATTGATTGCGCTTTCTTTCCCCATATTCAGAAGAAAAGCCATGTGAGGATGCAATGAGAAGCCATCCCATCTGAAAGCTAAGAAGAGAGCCCTCACCAGAAACTAAACACTGCCAAACATTGACCTGAGACTTTTTAAACCTTCAGAATTGTCAGAAATAAATTTCTGGTGTTTAAGCCACTCAATCTATGGTATTTTGTTATGAAAACCTGGGCAGTATAAGACACGAATTCATACTGATTCTAGAGAATCAATGGTTAAATATTTAAAACTTTTGCCATCCCCTTTTAAAATACTGATAGCTTGAAATTTGCCATGGTAAGAGCACCTACACTCTCTAAATCAACAAGCACTACAATCAGTGCTACCTCCTTGCCCTCAAAAGCCAGATCATAAGCATATCACTATTTTGTGATTATATTTACTTCTCTGCCTGTCTGTAGATGAATTAGTTATATATAAATAAAAGCAAGCAAAGTAAAAATAAGAAAGCTCTGAACTCCTAAAAAACCAAAAATATTGCATAAGAAAGGTATATTTCCTAAAATAATATTCATCCTGCTATAAATAATATTTGCATGATTATAAAAATTTAAAACTGAAAAACTGATTTAACTAAAATGATGATTTATATAAAATGGAGACAATAATTGTTATATATGTGAATGTATTTCTGAAGGCTCTATATAAGAAAGTATAGGTTGGGCTAGGTGGCTCATGCCTGTAATCTCAAAATGTCTGGAGGCTGAGGCAGGCAGATCACCTGAGGTCGAGAGTTCAAGACCAGCCTGACAAACATGGAGAAACCCATCTCTACTAAAAATAGAAAATTAGCCAGGTGTGGTGGCGTATGCCTGTAATCTCAGCTATTTGGGAGGCTGACACAGGAGAATTGCTTGAACCTAGGAGGTGGAGGTTGCGGTGAGCCAAGATTGCACCACTGCACTCCGCCTGGGGAGCAAAAGCAAAACTCTGCCTCAAAAAAAAAAAAAGAAAGACAGTATAATACTGTAGTTATCACTTTCATTTTATGATTAAAATGTATACAGAAAGAAACAGGGTTGTTACCTCTATAACAACATGGAAAATGATGTAATCTAGAAAATTATTACTGTTCTTCAACCTATTAATAAGCTGACGTTGCAGCACAATTAGCTCAAACTTTAAGGACAGACACGTACCTCAAAGATTAGACAAAATGTGAGTGCTGGCTTTCTGTGCCAGAGCTCTGTGAATGATACAAGCTGTTATTTTTTTTAAAAAAATGGAATAACAGAAGGAGAATAGACAGAGAATGGAAAAGATAAAATTTGCAAAAAAATGGTCAAGAATTTTCTAATAATTATGAACTAAGTTAAACCCCAAACTTGAAAAACTCAAAGAACCTATAACAATATGACTATTACATACAAACACACACATACACACATACATACTCTCTCTCTCTTTCTCTCTCTCTCTCTCTCACATACACATACACAGTCCTAAATTCTTCATTGTCAAACTGGGTACAGTGAAAGACAAGTAGAAAAATCATGAAAGACACTAGAAACAAAATACATTCTATGGAGAGAGCAAAATAAGTGTTACAACAGATTTTTTGCCAGAAACGGTGTAAGAAAGAAGATAAAAATTGGCATTTTTAAGGTACTGAAAGATAAAATTTGTCAACCCAAATTTTAGACCCGGTAAAAATGTACTTGTAAAGTGAAAGAATAGACTTATTCAGATTAACAAATTCTAAAATAATTTATTACCGACAGACCAACATTAAGAAATATAAAAGAAGCTTCTTGAATCTGATATCAGACAGAAACACTATTCACACATGCAAACAAAAAAACTATTTATGAAAATGGTAAAAATTTAGAAAAATATGTGTCTTTTGTTCTCATTTTAGCTGCCCCAAAATTAACAGTTTTCTAAAGAGAAAAAAGAAAAATTAACAATGTATTTTGAATTTACAGACTGTGCAAAGTTATATAATGAGAACAGTATCATATTGGATGAAACGAAGAACTTGGGAATACATTGTTCTAAAGTTCTTGTATATCACATGAAGCAGTATAAAATTATTTGAAGGTAGATTTTTTTTTTCTCTGGAGATGGAGTTTTGCTCTTCTTGCCCAGGCTGGAGTACAATGGTGCAATCTCGGCTCACTGCAACCTCCGCCTCCTGGGTACAAGCAATTCTCCTGCCTCAGCCTCCCAAGTAGCTGGAATTACAGGTGCCTGCCACCATGCCCAGCTAATTTTTATATTTTTAGTAGAGACAGGGTTTCACCATGTTGGTCAGGCTGGTCTTCAACTCCTCACTTCAGTGATTCAACCGCCTTGGCCTCCCAAAGTGCTGGGATTTCAGACATAAGCCACCACTCCCAGTCGAAGGTAGCTATCTTTAATACCAATATAATGTACAGTAACTTCAAAAACGAAATACTTAAGTAAACATCTAACAGAATATGTACTGCATCTGATGAGTTCACTCACAATGTCAGGCCGACACTGTGAACTCATACATACCACAAAACACTCAAAAAGAATTCAAAGATCTAAATAAATTGAAAGCAATATTAAGATTAATTGGAAGACTCACTGTAGCATAGATTTCTATTCTCCACTTATCTGTCTATAGACTTTTTGGGATTACAAACAAAATACCAGCAGACATTTTTTCATTGAAATCAACAAGCTGATTCTAAAATTCATATGGAAATAAAGGAAGTAAAATAGCCAAAGTTGAAAACAAAAACAGAGCTTGACAACTAACTATCTGATTTCAAAATTTGCTATAAAGCTGCAGTAATCAAGACAGTGTGGTGTTGGTGAATGATCACTACCATAGATTAGTGGAACAGAATAACATGTCCAGAAATAGATCCAAACATATGTAGTCAACTGACTTAAAATTGTAAAAGCAAATCATTGGTGGAAAGAGAGTTTTTTCAACAAATAGTGCTGGAAGAATTGGACATTCATACATACAAAAATAAATCTTAATGAGATTTCAACCCATTTCATGAACCTGAAGATAATACCTAAAATTATGCTAATAATATAGATCTATAATCTGAAACTAAAGCTATAAACCTAAAAGAAAAAAAAAACCTTAAACATAAAAGAAATCTTTGTGATTTAGGACTAAGTAAGGAGTTCTTATGTATAACACCAAGGTCGTGATCTATAATATAAAAGATATATTTCATAAAAATTTAAAACTTTGCTTCTAAAGACATATCGAGAAAATTAAAAACACAGGCCACAGAATAGAACAGAAACTTCACCATTGATAATACATGGATATCAAATAAGCTCAATGTCACTAGCCATTAATGAAATACAAGTTAAAACTTCAGCAAGATACCACTACGCACCTATTAGAAGAGAGAGAAGAGAAACTAATAATACTAAGTGATGGGGAAAATAGAAACTTTGAGGAGAGCGTAGGGTTGAGGAATCTTCTGTGTTCTCTCTCCAGGAGGTCCCTCACGTGCTTCTGATATTAAAATTCTCTGTGTTCCCTGCCTCCTGTAGGAAGCTCCACTAAATTCCTCACAGTGTAACTTGCTTCTAAGTTTGTTCTTTTTCTTTGCTATCACATGCATGGTAAGTTGGGGTTTTGCTGTCATCGAGCGCCTGCTTTCCTTTCCCTCTCCCTTTGCTTCCTGGCCCAGATGTTTGTTTTGCTGAAGTCTTCCTCCAGAAGTTCTCTAGCACATTCCTCCATTATAAAAAATAAGTGCATTCTACACCTGCCAGAATCAGTCATTGTTCAATTTTGGCTACTTTCGCTTCCCTGAGATGAACAAATCTCCGCCCAGAGACACTCTGTTATTTAACTAATATCTAACCCAAACTTGGACTCAGTCTATCATGGTCCTTCCTGTGTTCTCTAAAGTATGCCTCATCTTTGCTGTGCCTTTCATTAACATCCCAATTCTTTAAATTTCTGGAGCACTTTCCTCAGGGCACAATCAGGCAATTCCACTATCTTCACCTAAAAATAAAATATGGTAGCTGAGTTTCTTAGACATTATTTGAGTACTTTATTCTCATCTTAGTAGCCATCTTTTATGCAAAATAACCTAGTTTTCTGAATCATTTTCTTCAATCATTATCCGAATCTATGAGAGGCGTTTTCCCAGTAATCCTTACTACAGGATCTAAATGCAACTCTAAAAAGAGAACTTGCAATAATTTTTTGGCTCTTGTCTGTCTCTGGGAGGATCGTCACAGAGTCCTCCAAAGTGTTGCTTCTTTTCCATGTCATTTTGTTTTCACCTGCTTTAGATCCATTATCAGGTAAAATCTAGCAGTGCGTTTTTCTCATCTCTTTTTGAAAAAGAGTTAAAATGGAGGCTTCGTTATCCATTTAAATTTGTCAATCTTGAATCTTAAGATATAATTCTCCTCTTTATATATGTCTAATCTCGCCACTAAATTTCTCACCCATAGCCTAAAGAAAATTATCTTTTCAGTTTAATCAGCCTGTCTTTATTTATTTATTTGCAGTCTTTTTCGCGTTTCCAGCTCTGATAATAAAACAAATGATGAAAACATTTTTTTAAACATTATAATGTCTGCCTGACATTGTGAGTGAATTTAGTACCTAGAGACAGTGATAGGTATTGGACAGTTTAGGAAACTTCTTAGCCTTTAGGCTTATAGTATTTTACAGCCTTTGTTTCTTCAGATTCAACTTGAAAAAAATGCCACATAATCTTAATAACATTTTCAAAAAGTACTCCAAATCTTTTCTTTGTTATCAACAAAATTTACCTACCTTCTATGGATGAAACCTAAATTTAAGTGTGAGATTTCTAAAGTTGTTATCAGAACATTTATGTTCAAGTTGAACTTGTGAATGCCTTGAGCAAGTTATTATCAGAGCATTTATGTTCAAGTTGAACTTCTGAATGCCTTAAGCCTGTGAGCAAGCCACGTGAATTCAAAGTTAATTATTCCAAAGTTTACTTCCAAAGCACTGGTGACAATTCAAAATAGCAATAACTTTGAACAGAATTTTAGACAGACTATGTCAGAAAGAAACAATTTTCTGTGGAACTTCATATGACTGACAAACACCTTAAGAGCCAAAGGTATGTAAATGAGCAGAATCCCATGGAGATTCATGCCTTAGCAATTCCTGCTCAGAAAAGGCTGTGCCTGTTTAACAAGATACAGTAGCTTTCCTATTAAAGCTAGTAAGATACCAGCTTTCCTATTGCCGCCGTGACTGTAAAGACCCTTCCGTCCTGCTCATTTGCTGACTCTGTAGAGCTGGTTTGTGTTTATTAAATTTCCTCCTATTACTGCCAAGACCAAAGCACCTCCTCTCCTTTTCTGAGACAACCAACATGACTTTTGTCATAGCTTAAGCAACTTCACAAGGTCCAGCCTCCCTTGTTTAAGTTTCTTTCTCTGTGGAAACAGCTAAAGTAGTCTCCCATATATCTGTGGTTTCACTTTTCAAGGTTTTAGTGACCTGAGTTAAACCACAGTTCAAAAATATTAAATGAAAAAATCTAGAAATAAATAATTCATAAGTTTTAAATTGGACACTCTTCTGAGTAGTGTGATGAAATCTCACACCATCTCACTCTGTCCCACCTGAGATATGAATTATCCTTTTGTCTAACGTATTTACACTGTCTGAGCTATCCGCCCATTAGTTACTTAGTAGCCATCTGGGTTATTAGATTGACTGTCATGGTATTGCAGTAGTTAAGTTGAAGTAACCCTTACTTTACTTAATAATGGCCCCAAAGTGCAAGAGTAGCAATGCTGGCATATTATAATTGTTCTATTTTATCATAGTTATTGTTATTAATCCCTCACTATTCCTGATTCATAAGGTATACTTTATCATAGGTATGCAAGTATAGGAAAAATCCTAGTGTACATAGAGTTCAGTACTACCTGTCATTTCAGGCATCCACTGGGCATCTCGGAATGTATCCTCCATGAATAAGGGTGGGACTACTGTATTTACTTTTGAAAGAAGCCACTGAATGTTAAATTTATAATGTTTAAACACACAGTGAACTTGATCCTTAAAACCTCTTTCTCATACCCCAGATAAAAACCTTGCCTTTGCAATCTCAAAAGTTACAATCCTCTTCATGCAGTAAAGTCCATGGAGGATTGTCTAGCAAGAGTTAAGGCGACTTTAGTGGAAGTCTGAAGATCATGTGAAAATGTTGGATCTGAGATAAAATTTGAACACAGTCAACAAGTTTTGATAATAGAAGATAAGATATGACATAAGAAGAGTTAAGAAAATATCTCTAAGTTTTGGACTTGAGCAATTAGGTGAATGCTGCTTACTGAGATGAGTGAAGATCAGGTTTGATCAGACTGGGGAAAATGGAGAGTTCAATTTTAGATATATTAAATTTAAATAGTAAGTAGGAACCTCAAAGTGAATTGAGACTGATGATGTAAGTCTATTAGTCATTAGCATTTCAGTGAGATTACTGTTACAGGTTAAGACATGTAAATAAATGAGTTCATATAGGTTAGGCAGGGAATATAGCTACAGACAAGGTCTACTACCCATCCTTAGGTCAGTGCTTTTCAGCTGTTGATGTGTATACCAATTATTTGGAGAGCTTGTTAAAATGGGGAGTCTGATTCTATAGGTCTGGTGGTGAGCCTGAGATTCTGACATTTCTATCGGGTTTCCTGGTGATACTGGTCCACAAACCATACTTTCAATTCAATTTTTTTGGCATTCAAATATTCATAGGTAGAGCAGAAGAGAAACAGCCAATAAAGGAAACTGAGATGGAAAGGTAATGAGATTAGAGGAAAACCTTTAATTGTTGATATAATGAGTTAATAGATCTAAATATTAAACCACTATTGAATTCCTGGGATAAATCCAGCTCTTTCATAGCATATATAATTATTTTGTTGATTCCATTTGCTAAATTTTAAATAATAATTTTGGCATTTGAATTCACAAGGTAGAAATAGCTATAATTTCTTTCTGTTTCTTTAATCTTACCAGTTTTGACATTAATTTCATATTAAAATTTTTAAATTAACCTTTTTTATCGAATTTACAAAGCATTATTTATTTTTCTATTTTCTAGAAGAGTTAAAGCTATCTGAAAGTCTTCTGTCTTTTAAAATTATATAGAATTTAGCTGACCCCATATGTTTCCAGTGACTTTTTAATAGTAGAATCTTTTAAAGGTAAATTTTGGTAGTTTATGTTTTTTTAAAAACAAAAAAACCCACAAATTTCTGTAGATGATTTTCAAGAATATTGCCATAAACCTTCATATAGTATTATCTTATAGTCCTGTTACTGTCTCCTTTGTGTGTGTATGTGTGTGTATGTGTGTGTGAGAGAGAGAGAGAGAGAGAGAGAAAGAGAGAGAGAGATTCATTTTCTTTATCATTACTAACATTATATAATTTTGCTCTCAATAATGCTTTATATTGGCCTTTGGGGGTAAAAATCAGTTTCTACAAAAATATACATATATATTTTAATTTTAACTATATAATTCCTACTTTTCATACCTGTTGGTTCATAGTGTTGATCTTTATTACTTATCAAGATTGGTGGTAAGTTTCTTTTCCATTTCTAAAAAATCTTCCATCATCAGTAGGCTTATATACTTTCCAGTCAGTACAGTTTTTTTGCTGAGATCTATAAGTTTTTCTGTATAGTATTTATGTTTTAATTCCCTTCTATCAAAATATTTTGAAATTTCTCTTTGTAAATATTCTTTAATTCAAGGAATTTCTAGGGACATAATCTTCAATTACAAACAGTTGAGTGAATTTTTTAAAAACTCTACACTAATTATTTTCATTGCTTTCTTTTCTTTCTTTCTTTCTTTTTTTTTTTTTAGGGGCAGTTTCCCTCTTGTTGTCCAAGCTGGAGTGCAATAGCACAATCTCAGCTCACTGCAACCTCCGCCTCCCAGGTCTAAGCGATTCTCCTGCCTCAGCCTCTCAAGTAGCTGAGATTACAAGTATGTGCCACCACACCCATCTAATTTTGTAATTTTAGTAGAGACGAGGTTTCTGCATGTTGATCAGGCTGGTCTCAAACTCTTGACCTCGGGTGATCCACCGGCCTCAGCTTCCCAAAGTGCTGAGATTACAGACGTGAGCCACCATGCCCAGCTATTTTCATTTCTGTTGGATCACAGAGAACAGGCCTATGAGGACTCTAGTTGCTTTAATGTTTTAAGTTTACCCTCTGGCCTATAATGTATACATGTTTTGTGGACATAAGAGAAAAAATTTTACATATCCAAGGGATGCATATTTAGGTATACTGATTGTGTTACTTGATTATCTGACTTGATTTTTTTCTGTATGCATCTTCCTAATTCTTAATGGAATATATTAAAAGCTCCCTTTTCTCCGTCAAGTTCTTCGTGCATTGTAATAGGTTTTGCTTCATATATTTAGCTACAATTTGATACCACGACTTATCTATAACTGTAATGCAGAGCTTTCTGGTAGGACTTCCTGTGATGGAAATATTCTGCACCTGCACTGTCCCATATGGTTACCACAATCACATGTGGCTACTGAATACTTGAAATGTGGTGGATGCAAATAAATTTTATTTTAATTTATTTTAATTTAAATTTATAATAGCCACATAGATGACTAGTGAATACCTTATAGGAAAGCATAGTTGTAATATCTTCTGTTTAAACTTCTATTATTTCTGTTTTTCTTGTTCAAGGTTTGTATTAGTTTCCTTTGATGCTATGGCACATTACCATGAAACGGTGGCTAAAAACAACAAAGGTTTCTTTCTCACTCTTCTGGAGGCTAGAAGTCTAAAAATCAAGGCATTGTCAGGACCATGTTTCCCCTGAAGGCTGCAGGAAAGAATGTTTCCCCGTGTCCTCCAGCTTCTGGTGGCTGTCCACCACCCTTGCATTCTTAGGATTGTAGCTGCCTCTGTCTTCACATGGTCCAGTTTCTGCCTCTGTCTTCACATGGTCCTCTTCTCTGTGTCTCTGTGCCCAAATCCCCTCTTCTAAGAACACCAATCCTTAGATTTACAGTCCACCTTAATCCAGTATGACCCCACTTTAATTTGATTACATTTGCAAAAACCCTATTTCCAAATAACGTCACTTTCATAGGTACTGAACTTAGGACTTAAATATATCTTTTTTAAGGGATACAACACCATCTACTACAGGGTTTTAAAATAAAAAAATACTTCTTTTCCTGAATGTTACCAATCCCAATTTCTTTTAGTTTTTATTTGACTGTTGTTTGTTTGCTAATTCTTTTTTTAATTTTCCATCACATTTACTTTTAAATTTGGTTTACCCTAAATATAATATAACCTAAAAAATCTGATGGACTTTGTCTTTTTCAAAGAAGAATTCAATCTGTTCACGTGATAATAAATATTCATTTATTTATTCTAATTTTCCGTATATTATTTTACCTTGTTGTTCACTATTTATTTTTTAAATTTCTTAGTTTAATGAAGTTTCTATTCATTTCATAGCACCTATGTTTTTAAAGAACATATGTTCTATTTTATTTTCAATTTGTTAATAGTTACCTTCCCTTTTCAAACTTATATTTCTCTATTATTTATTTTAAATAAGACACCAAGAACTTCTTCCATGAAGAAATATTTTTTCCAAATATTTTTTCCATCCTCACATATGCACACATGTTGGTCATGAGAATGCACCTTGCAGATGTTTAGCTACAGGCAGTAGAACTGATGTAAGGCTCTACTTGTTGTGTTCTGAAATCTATCAGTGTGTTTTGCTGAGACAATGCTCATTGCAGATTGCTCCCAGTCAATGGCTGAGCTTAACAGAGGCACGGGAGTTTGTTTCTGAAAACAGGAGACTGCTCTGATGTCTGACTTCAGCTCAAAGACACCTGAGAGGACTTGCCACAACTTCCTTGGATTGCATGGTAGGTTAGATTGCCCCTATCCCAACTCCCTTCCCTTTCTCCCTAACTTAGGAATCACAAGTACATGGAAGTCTGATACCTTTCCCCATCTTCCCTGATTTCTCTTCATTTTTCTTCACAAGTGTTTTCTTTAATAAAATCCTTGCATGTTCAATCTTATCTTAGCATCTCTTTCTTGGAGGACCCTCACTAACATACCACAACAGTACAATAACCTGAAAATTTTAAAATTATTTCTACTCTCCCCAGTAGTCTCTGAGTTTTATTGAGAAAGTCTAATCCTTGTAGTAGTAAACTTTTATATATTCTCCCTTGCCAGATAGTCATGATTCTGATATGGATTCATATTATACATTCCCAGACAATGTATAAGTATCCCTTTACATTTAACTATTAACTGTGAACCTCTCATTTTTCTCTTCCTTCACCTATCTTGAAGTCTCTGTTCTGATTTGTTTCAGGCTTGGTAAAAGTCTCTGTAAGTCAAGATCCTTGAATGTAAATACTAAAACACATTCTTAATCTAAACAAATGAAAAATAAGGGTATTAACCCATTTATACCTGAGGTTGCAATTTTTTTTAATTTTTGAAATCACAACTTGGCAATGACCTTGAGCAGTAGGATATAAATAATTCCCGCATGCTTAGCATTGCAATAATGGAACACTAGGCATAATTCAGTAGCTTCCAAATCTCAAAAATTTCCAGAAAATCAGACTTGAAGGACGTATACCAGATATGATGCCCACATGAACCCATGAGACTGTTCCAGAAAAGCTTCTCATGTTGCCATAGCAAAGCACAGGAACCATAGATCAGGTACCTGTCACAACCACATCTGAAAACTGGCCACCTCTTCATCTTCCCTGCCATGTGAACTCCATGCAACACCTCCTTTTTACACGTCATTCTCTACAGAGTCCAAGAGCTCAGGAACACATGGTTGGTGAAACATAGTTTGTTTGCTTTGCCTAGGCTGCAAAAGAACCTGATAAATCAAATAACATTTTCCAAACAAAAATAATGTTCACAAACTGATGGATAACTAGAACATATGGACATTAACACTTCAGAGTTATTTCTCGATTTTTCCACCACACAGGGAACACTGATGATAACTAGGGAGTTTTGTGCAACCATAGTATGTTGTGTCTTTTTTTGTTGCTGTTATTTCTTCTTGATAGCTTAATTATTCATCAGCAGAACAAAGTATTATTGGGTAGATGTCCCTTTTCTTTCAAAATGACATAGGTATTATGTTACAGCTTTTAGTTTCCAGATAAGAATGACATTTACTTGATTGCTTCCACCTGTAGGGATAAGTTATTCTTTGTTCCTAAAAGCTTGCAAGAGTTTCTCTTTATTACTATAGTTCAGAAATGTATGAAGCTCTGATTAGATGTGTCTTTGTTTTAAATCACCAACTCAACTTGCAATGTAAACTCTCTTATCCTAATGAATCAGATTTAATTTTCTTTTAACTTAGGGTAATTTTAACAATTTGATAATAATTCAAGCTTAGAGTAATTTTTATGTATTTTGAAACTTCCTCTTTTAATTTCCCTTTTGGGTGGCCCTGAATTTGCAAGCTTGGTCTGCTGGGTCTCCTAGAGCTCTCCTGCTAGCCTCTTATACTTTCACTCATTATTTATATGTCTTTATGTGATAATTTTGCCTTCTATGTTAAGATATTTCTTCTGTTTCATCTTCCAGGCCATGAATGTATAATTAGAAATCATGGTTTCTGCACAGACTATAAACATTGCTATACCTTTTGTTGATTAGCTTATCTCTCTTTCTTGTTCAGGAGTTCTATTTAACTTTCTATTTATTTAACTCAAATGCTTTGGCAGAAACGTTATCATGGCTCATCAGTAGTAGGTCTGGTTATTGTCATATCTTATGAGGTAGTGGTTTCCTAGTGATTGGATAGCTGGTATGAGAACAGACTGTTAAGACTCCGTTTTTGAGTTACATAGAAGAAGGCTCCCAAGAAGGAGGCTCCCAATTTCCCATTCTTTCTGAGCCTTTGCATAGAGAAGACTTGTCTTATCCATGTAACATGAGTCTTGAGGGTCAGGAAGAACCTTGTAAAATTACCCTAAGGTAGGATCAAAATTATCTTTCCCGCTGGTTGTCCGCTGATGTCTATGACAATATTTTTCTCAAGATTTCTAACTTGATTATTTTTTTCCTAGATTTCTCATTTTTTTTGGCCTATCATAAGAAAAGAAGCACCCCAGTGAATCATTATAGGGGACTTCCACGGATATTGCAACTTCTATAATTTGGCTGTGTCCTCACCCAAATCTCATCTTGAATTGCAGTTCCCCAAATCCCCACATGTTGTGGGAGGGACTAGGTGGAGATAATTGAATCATGGGGGCACTTCCCCCATCCTGTTCTCATGATAGTGAATTAGTTTTCATGAGATCTGATGGTTTTATACGAGGCTTCCCCCTTCACGGGGCACTCATTCTTCTCTCTCCTGCTGCCATGTGAAGATGGACGGGTTTACTTCCCCTTCTACTATGACTATAAATTTCCTGAAGCCTCCACAGCCATGCTGAACCATAAGTAAATTGAACCTTTTTCCTTTGTAAATTACACAGTCTTGCCTATGTCTTTATTAGCATCGTGAGAACAGACTAATACAGTCACCTATTTCACAAGCCAATAGTTGATTCTATGTTAAAGAAAAATTTCTCATGAGGCACTGTGAGAATTAAGTTAGAAAAATTAGGGTTGTATGGGACTTTACTGTACACACAGGACAGTGAGCCTCACAAGACTTTGGGCATTACATGTCAATAGCATTCACCAGTCACTGCAAAATGTAAAATGCCCCCTCCATTTTCCAAATGCTTTTGGAGGGGTTGCTGAGTAGCAACTGTGGCTGAGAAACTCCGATTGGAAACAAATAAATAGGTAATTTAAAAATTTTTATTATGAGGTGTCAAAAAATAAGATAGCTGACCAAGTAGATATGAACTACCACAGAGAGGAAACACTGCATAAAATACTATCATTTAAAAAAAATACATAGGGCATCTCAAAATAAATAGAAGGAAATCTTCTGCCCCCAATGAAGAAGTAAGTGTGAACATTATTGTTATAGCTGCTGCAATTGATACCGGGCAAAAATGGGCCCCTGGATTTATGACAGTAGTTTGCTAAATTCCTTATAGGCAGAAAAATTGTGGCTTGCATAGTGAAATCAAAATATCATTGAAACACAGGATGATCAGAGGGTCATCATGTGCATGGAAAAAAAGTACTGAAAAACTTCACACAATTGTCAAGAGAAGTTTTCCCAAAAGATTTTCATTTGCTGAGGTTTCTGAATCAGTAAAACAAAATTATGCAAGAGAGTGAAAACCATAATTGTTACATGTCTGAGGCTGTGGTGGGTTTGCTCCAGGTTATAAAGTAGATTTATGTGTTTTCTTCATACATCTCTCCTATCAGGACCCAAGCTGAAAGAGGAATGTTTACTTGGGATATTCTTCTCATAGCAGAGGGAAGAAGAACAAGAGCTCACGTACCTTTAAAGTTTTTGCTCAAATGTGCATTAAGTCTCAGTGTCTTTCATTGACTGTGGCCAGTCACATGATCAAGCCCAGAGTATTAGGTTGGAGCAAAAATAATCATGGTTTTTACCGCTGAAAGTAATGGCAATTAAAATAATTTTGCCATTACTTTTAATGGCAAAAACCACAATAGATGAGGCAGGAAATCCATGCTTCTCATGGCTGAGGGTAATGGGGAGGGAATATTTGTTGGACAGTAATACATGCTACCATACCAAACAATGCTCACAAACAACTTAAATGCCACAGAAGACTGTTTTACATGCTTCAGGAGATAAAGCAATTAATCAAGAGCAGCCAGGATTCTCATGTCTTATGCTCTGATGCTGTGGCTTGACTACTCAGCTGTAACCACAGGTTGAACCTCATGTGCCCTTCCCAACAAATTTCTAGAGACAATTGAGTCCTTCTAGTCTGCACTTAGGGTTAAGGGGGGCAAGCTTCTTGTTCTGAAATTTCCCCTAATCCATATGACCCTGTTTGTATTAACCCTGAGTTTTGATGGAGTGGGATGATACATAATATGTGGAAGCTTTACATTCTGACCTCAGCTACGAACTAGAAAATACCGATTTCAAACTCAGAGCTCAAGAGCAACCCTTTTATTTTACCATTATTATATCTCCTCCTGAAACAATGAACACAATTAAGTGGCTCACACCTGTAATCCCAGCACTCTGGGAGGCCGAGGTGGGCGGATCACCTGAGGTCAGGAGTTCGCGACCAGCCTGGCCAACATGGTGAAACCCCATCTCTAAAAAACAAACAAACAAACAATTAATTCAATAGGTGAACTAACAGTGAGAAAACCAAAAACCAAGAGCAAGAAAATATGAAGAGGAAAACTTTATTGACTTAAGAGGTCACACATAATTTCTATATATATTAAATATGTATATCTCTTTGTAACAAACGAGCATCCAACTTTCTTTTAGCACTAGAAATGCACTAATTTCTAACTGCTGCTGCAACAAAG
Source organism: Plecturocebus donacophilus (assembly GCA_004027715.1). Lineage (NCBI taxonomy): Eukaryota > Metazoa > Chordata > Mammalia > Primates > Pitheciidae > Plecturocebus > Plecturocebus donacophilus. Next base: position 47,570 of record PVKP010001917.1, read on the forward strand.
TACCACAGCCTTAACTAAGGTGGCTTAAACAAGAAATATGTTCTTTCACAGTTCTGGAGGCTGGAAGTCAGAAACCAAGGTGTTGACAAAGTTGGTTCTTTCTGGAGGCTATGACAAAAGTCTGTTTTATACTTTTCTTTGAGATTCTGCTGATTTACTGGTAATCTTTGGTTTTCCATGACATAGGATGCATTACCCTGAACTCTGCCCCCATCTTCACATGGTCTTTTCCCTGTGTTTGCCTCTGTTTCTAAATTTCTCATTTTTAAAAAAACAAAGTTGTATTGGGTTAGTGCCCACTATGAAGATTAACTTGATCACCTGCAAGATTCTACTTCCAAATCATGTCACATTCACAGGTTCTGGGTGTTAGGACCTCAATACCTTTTGCTGGGACAGAAATCAACACATAATTTTTTTTAAAATGGCATTTTACTCAGAAACTCAACAAAGAGATGCAATAGAGCAGATCAGGTTAAGTGAAGGTAATGGGGCAAAGCTCAGAGGATCCTGACTTCAACTACCTCCTAAAAAATTCACTGAAATGTTCCTGATATATCTGCATCCTCTTCAGAGCATAATTCTAAAATGACTATTCATATTTTATTACATTATAGAGTGACTATAGCTAACAGCAATGTATTGTATATTTCAAAATAGCTGGAAGAAAGAATTTTGAATGTTATCACCACAAAATGATAAATGTTAAAGTATGCCAATTATCCTGATTTAATTATTATACAATGTAAACATGCATGGAAACATCACATTGTATTACATAAATATGTATAATTATTATGGGTGAATTATAAATAAAATACAACTAAAATTTACTAAAATAAAATAAAATGACTATTCCACAGCTTCACTTGAAAATACTCATTTAGTATATCCTTATATAGGAAAAACAGAATTTATTTTATAATCTGATATTCATAGATATTTCCATTTTTAAAGTTTTTTCCCTATTGCAAGTAATATGGTGCTTAAAAATTAATACTTAACATGTAGCTAAGTTTTTGTGTACATATTTTAAAATTTCTTTAGCAATATTTTCTAAAAATGAAAATGCTTTTAAATACTTATATGTTAGCATATTATGCTAATTTATTTCCTTTCCAAAAACAGTTGTCCCCAATTTATTTTCTTTTCAGCTTTATATCATAATCACACTTTTAGATTTATCTGAACCTCATCACAGCACATTGAGTTTCAGGCAGAGTTGCTACTATAGGCTGAATGTTTGTGTTATACCCAAATTAACATGCTGAAATTATAACCCTCAGTGTGATGATAATAGAATGTAGGACTTTCTGGATATTATGTCATGAGAGTGGAGCCCTCCGAAATGGGATTAGTGTCCTTATGATAAAGAGACACCAGAAAGTTGCCCTCACTCGTGCCACATGAGAACACAGGGAGAAGATGGTCATCTATGAAGCAGGCCTTCCAGGGACAATCAATCTGTCAGCACCTGACTTTGGACTTTCCAGCCTCCAGAGCTGTGAGAAATAAATGTTTGTTTTTTGAAGTCGCCCAGTCTATGGTATTTTTGTTGCACAGCCTGAATGAACAAAGAAGGTTAGTTTAGTTTAAATGATTTTTAACTGGAAGAAAATTACTGGCTCTGAAAGAAGGATTATAATACTCACTCCTCCCTAAGTCAAAGCTCATGACCCCTGAAAGAAAGTAGAAATGAGGCACTGAGGTGAGAGAGATTAGGTAAGGAAACGTCTGACTATAGGGCTTATTTTTTCCATCTTATAAATGTCCTAGTGCTGCCATATCAGATTACCACAAACTAGGTGACATTAAACAAGAAAAATAAATTGCCTCATAGCTCTGGAGTCTAGATGTCTAAAATCAAGACATCTACAAAGACATGCTCCCTCTGAGAGTTGTAGGAAAATATCTGTCCTGTGCCTTCCTAGCCTTTGCTTGTTGCCAGTAATCCTTGGCATTTTTTGGCTTGCAGCTGAATCATTGCAATCTCTGCCTTGGTCATCAAGTGACCTATTTCCTCTGCCCTTTGTGTTTTCTAATCTCTATCTGTTTTTAAGGACACCATTAATTAGACGTAGGATGACTCATTTTAACTTGATTACATCTGCAAATATCCTACTTCCAAATAAGGTCATAGACACAGGTACCAGGGTGAGGACTTCAACACACCTTTCTGGGCAGGGGACACAACTGATTCCACATCAGGCACCAACTGAATTCTGAGGCAAAGGTGGCTGCCTAGGATTTAAGCTGCTCCACAGAGAAGTGTGAGGAAATCCCTGTGATCAACTTTACCTTCTTCAGTTTCACACAGACTTAACTTCTCTGTGGCAACTGATACCTCTCCAAATGACATCCTGGACTGGAACCATATTCTGTGAAATGGAGCCACTTGCCACTGCCACTCTGTGCATCATGAAGATAAGCACCTATCTTTTTGTTTAAATCCACATAATCACAGAAACTAATTATATCACGGGATACGACAGGACTCTGCAGTGTGCTCCGTGCAATTGCTGGGCTATTTCAGTTGTGTTAAGCGGCACTGCATAGAAAGAAGAGTGGTATGTGCTCATTCAGATAAGTGCCACATTTAATTACAGGCTCAGAAACACAGGTTTCAGTACATTCTGTGCAGGAGCAAATCTTATTTCCTGCACCTTTCAATACAAATATAGATCCTAAATGAGAGTCAACATAATACTGTTAGAGTAAGCCCCTCCCAAATTCTTTATTTCATTAATCCTATATCCTTCTTTACTGCATGCAGGCTAGTGTTACCTACAGTTGATAAAGTAAAGTCAAAGAATTCCAGCATTCTTATTTATCAGCAATCATCTATTGAGCAGGAGGTTTGTGCCAGACCTCATTCCAGATGCTTGGGACACATAAGAGAACGGACTAAAACAAACAGAAAGCAGCAAACAAAGTTTCTGGCATATGTGATGCTTACATTCTACTTGTCTTTGCTGAGTAGTCTTTTATTTTTCTGTTTCTGCTATTAATTTTGGATGTGGTCCATCAGAGGTTAATTGATTTTTACCTGCAATCAAAATGCATAATGGTTTAAATGTTTTATAGTGAAAAAACCACTTAATGCCTTTTTGTTTCTGTGTGTGAATCTCAAAATTTACATGGCTTCTAACAAAAATCAAATGGCTAATGGAAATAAATTACACCTTTGTCTTTTTCTACTATTCTCCAAGACCAATGAAATGCTCTTTTTCTCAAGCATAGCTTTAAAAACATCTCTCCCAACTATTTCAGCAACTCCCTATTTAACATTATTAACAGTAGTGGAAAATATTTATACAGTTGGAGTTTCATTTCTACACATTTTTTACATTTCCCATCAGAAAAAAAAGACTGAGACAAACTACTGTGTATTTATTATTGTGTGATACTTGATCTAATGTTTCATTTTATCCTATTTTAGCATTATTTTGAACCCCATTTCTCTAGCATCAATTGTAAGCTCTATAAAGTCAAGAAAATATGTCATTGTCTATTTCTGTATCCTCCATTGAAAGAACAGCCTCAAACATTCAGTAGATACTCAATAAATACTGAAACGGGAGAGTTCTCTGACCTCCCTCTCACGGTATATGACAGAGGTGTGGCTCTCTGTTCAACTGTAGTGATCTCAAACCCCTTACGGGAGGTGGAACATGCAGAAGCTGGGGCAAGTGTTTTGGACTCTGGCCCCGTGATAATGCCTACAGGTGCATACCTGTGACCTCAGTGTTACAAAGCCCATTTAGCTCTGCCATCCACAGACATCTAAAGTATTAACTAGCTTAATAACCCTTCTGCCTTTCTGCAAAGGCAGAGGGCGAGTGTGACCACTATCTGTATCCTGAGCTCTTGTCCAGTGTCCTAGAAGAATCAGATCACACGTGGACTTGAAGGATGAATGTAGAAGTATTATTGAGTGACACAGGTGGTTCTCAGTGGGATGGATGAGGAGCAGGAAGGGGATGGAGTGGAAAGGTGATCTTTCCATGGAGTTAATCTGTCCAGTGGCCAAACTGCTCTCTGACCACCCTGCAGCTGAACTCCTCTTGGTGTTCAGATGTTCCTTCTCTTCTCTCTTTCTCTGCTATGCTGTTCTGCTGTTTGTCTGCTTGCCTCCTCATCTCTTCACCTCCCCATCTCCTTGTCTGCTCATTGCCTCTGGATTCTGGGTTTTGAGGTTTATATGGGTAGAAACCCCAAATGGGGTCAAGAAACAACTTTTAGGGCATGAAAACAGAAACGTCTGTCCTCATTTAGGGCCACAGGTATCCAGGCTTGAAGGTGGGGGCCTTTTCCAAAGAACCTTCTTCTTACACCCAGTATTTTCCTGTCTCCTGTCCATATCAATACTTTTGGAAAATATTTTCTATTTGGATATTCTTACAATTCTATAATTATGCACATTTTATCAAACGCAAGTATGCAGTTTTTGTAATGAACCTAAAGCTATGAATTTGAAATAACTACTGGTATGGTTTGAATATCTGTGTCCTCTTCAAAAATCATGTTGAATCTTAAACCACAATGTAATAATATTAAAAGGTGGGACCTTTATGTGGTGATTAAGCCACAAGAGTGGGGTCCTCCAGGAATATGATTAGAAATGTTATAAAATGGCTGGAGGAAACCAGCTAGGTCCTTTTTGCTGTTTCACTTTCTGCCATGTAAAGACACTGTTCATCCCCTCTGAAGGAGACAGTGACAAGATTCCATTCTGGAAGCAGAAAACAGCCATCAGCAGACACCAAATCTATTGGCATCTTGATCTTGACTTGCCCAGCCTGCAGAACCAGGAGAAAGAAATTTCTATTCTTTATACGTTACCCATTCTCAGGCACTTTGTTATAGAACCACAAATGGACTAAGGCACTTATCAAACGTTCTCTTCTCTTTCCATCTAAAACACACAATATTATGACTTTTTATAATACTAATGAAGTAGCACAGAATTTAAGGCCTTTAAGGAAATTTCAAGTAGCCAAATCTTAGCCCCACTCCATTGCATTAAATGTTTCCATCTCCTTCTACAAACTTCTATTTGAACTGTCCCTGCCATCATACTTACATCACAAGTTGCTCTAATTGTTAAAGGTATTTTTCTTAAGCAAAGTCAAAATTGCCCTCCGTATAACTAATACTGATGAGCCTTTGCCAGGGATGGTAAGTATTTTCACCTCATGTGGTCAATAAACTTTAAGGCAGTTCCTATAATTCCTCCTTTCTGGTATTTACTCCCTTCTAATCCCCTTCCTTTAGGCATGTAGTGACCTGTGACTTGCTTCTAACCAATAAAATATGGCAAAAGTAACAGAATATATGTTATTATATTTATGTTATAATATTACATAAGATTGGTACCACATCTTGCATGGAGAGTCTCTTTCCTTTGCTGCCTCTGAGTAAAGAAGCTGTCATTGAAACAGGAAATTTCCCTCACCCCTCTCAGGATGCATGACAGGGATGTGGCTCATCTGTTTGGCCACCATTCTTGCTCAAATCCCTTATGAGAGGGGATGCATGCAGGCATGCAGGTGCAGGAGCTGGGGCAAGTACCCCTGGGCTCTGGCCCCATGGCAGCGTACAGGGCTGTGAACTTGCAACTCCCAGTGCCCCAATGGGCATGTGTTACAATTCACAATTTTAGCCCTGCTGTCCACAAATGGCTTAAGTGTTAACCAGCTCAGTGCCCTCTTGGTACTCAGGTCTTTCTCCGACATCCAGGAAGAATCAGGTTGCACATGGACTTGAGGATGGTGAATGCTAAGGTTTTATTTTGTGGTGGAGGTGGCTCTCAGCAGGATGGTGAGGAGCTTGGAAGGGGATGGAGTGGGAAGATGATCTTCCCCTGGAGATGATCAGTGACTGATCTCCTCTCTGACCATCCCCAGCCAAACTCCTCTTAGCGTTCAAATGCCTCTTCTCTCTTCTCTCCTTCTCTGCCACACTGTTATGCCTTTCTTCTGCTCTTCTATTCATCTCCTTGTCTGCTTCTAGAACGTGGGGTCTGGTGGGGTCTTTGGCAGGAAATCTCTCTCTTCTACCCAGTATTTTCCTGTATCCTGTTTGTATCACCATGTTGGGAGGTCCCACATGGCAGAGATCTGAGAATTGGCCTTTAACAACAGTCAAAAGAAGTCGAGAACATCAGGCCAACAATCCATAAGAAACAGATTGCTGCCAACAACTATATGAGCTTGGAAGCAGATTTTTCACCAGTAGAACCCCTGCTGAGAATCCAGCCCCAGCCAACATCTGGATTGAAGCCTTGTGAGAGCCTGAAGAAGATCTCGCTGAGTTGTGTTCAGGCTTCTGAGCCACAGAAACTGTGTGATAATATATGTGTCGCTATAAGTCACTAAGTTTGTGGTATTAATAATATCATTACACACCAATAAATAACTAATATACCTCATATGCCAACTCTGAGCATTTAGTAGATGTCCTGGCTTACTAAGAAGGATTCTGCAGCTACATTTGAACTTCAAGAATAAGTGCCATAAGCTACTAGTGGTGTTTGCAGTGGGTCTGGTTATGAGAAGCAGTACACCTGACATTAACGATTCATCATACCCTAATATATACTTTGAGACCAGAAGGAACAAGTGAAATTTGTTTCCATATGTCAATTCATGTACTTAAGATCAATGAAGTAGTAAAAAGGTCGTAAAGTGGCTGAGCAGGAAAGGTACCTGGGTGACACAGGCTATGTGTAAGTGTTGATCGCTATATTGTGTGAGGGGTTGTGACTAGAGCAAACTGTTCCAGTCTGAAGGATACAGATCTTACTCTAAACTACTCACATGTTCTCAGGCTAAAGAAAATGAGATCTATGTAAGATAGAGGTCCCAATGTTACCAGGTATAACAATTTTTGATATTTTAAACATTGGCTCATTTGTAAATATTCAACTACTGTATTGATTTTTTTTTTTTTTGATATGGAGTCTTGCTCTGTCACCCTGGCTGGAGTTCAGTGCTGCCGTCTCAGCTCACTGCAATCTCTGCCTCCCTGGTTCAAGGAATTCTCATGCCTCTGCCTCCCAAGTAGCTGAGACTACACAGGCATGCACCACCAGGCCTGGCTAATTTTTTTTTGTATTTTTAGTAGAGATGTGGTTTTACTATGTTGACCAGGTTGGTCTCAAACTCCTACGCTTAAGCAATCTGCCTGTCTCAGCCTCCAAAAGTGCTGGGATTAGACTAGAGCCATCATACCAGCTTATACTGAAATTGATTTTCCATGTTAGTTGTACTGCTGTGAAGCCACAAGGTTTCAGATATGCCTTTTTCTGCAAAGTTCAGTTTGTTCCATTATGTAATATTGAAGTTACCAATGTCAACTTACTTCTGACTATCTGAAAGGAAATTATGATATAATCACTTATCAATTTAATTTTTCTCCAAGATTACATAATTAGATGATAGAATGAATATCAAAGTACGGAATGCATAATATTGAGTTAATGACATTGAAGGCAACACTCTGCCTTCAGTCTTGTGCACATACTTGCAAATCAGTGGGAGCTGTTGATGAGTGCATACAAGTTGGTTCAAAGAGTTGCTGAAACAGAAATCATGATATGTACATGGTAGCATATAATCCATATCAAAGTCCTGCTTTTTCATCAGTGGTCATCAAAATCATTGAGATTAATGAGTTGATTGCATCTTCAATCTGTTAATAATATTGGTGGAGCACAAACTCTGGCATAAACTGTAAGGACCCATAAGGAAAGAAGGCATGTTCTTGTACCCAGATAGCTTATAATATGCTGCAGACAATGAATATAAGACACATAGCCACTAATATGTTACTGGTTTCTCACATAGGCTAACTCCAAAAGAATTTTAGCAGAAAACAACTTTGTTCTTTCTCTCATTATGTCTACAAATTCATACTGTAGACTAGTTATTTTTGTTCTCACCATTGAAATAAGTGAGTGGTCCCAAATCTTTTCTGGTGTTTAGTTAATAAATAAATTGTACCTTTATGTTGTCATATACAGTGGAAATGTATAAATGCCTAATACTGGTAGATCTAATTTTGACCCATCTCCTTCACAAGTTCTTAACAGATATTATATCACACCACTGTTAAATGTGGAGAAACTTGGTACCTATCATTTTATTGACCTTGTGTGTCTGCTTAACCACAGGAAAAGTTGGATTTGGCATTCTATTACTAATGCAGCTGATGCAAATATAGAAACCTACAAAGTTTCTAGGTGAAAACATATTTTAACTTAGAAGAGGGAATCTAGCTCATTCAGCTAGAAAAGTAATGAAATTACACTTTAGTGAGCACTTAGAGTGTAAATTTCATCTTTTAATTTTCACAATAATCCTATGAGAACTTAAAACAGAGTTTAAAATATCTGAGTAAAATTGGCTATGTCCAAATCCTTGTGTAGCACAATCACTGTCTCATCTTGGGAGAGTGTTGATACAGTTTCCTCATCTGTGAAATATATCCCAACAATAATAATAATTGAGTGATGAATCTATGCCAGACACTATTCTATATCTACAGGAACTGTTTTGTATAACCTTTTAAGGCAAATACTGCCATTTTTGTTAGTAAGAAAACTTTGCTGGGGAGGAAAATGAAAAGTAAGATGGATAAGTAGTTTCCAAGATCTCACAGATATATGACCTTCAGAAGTTTGTTTCTAAAGCCTAAGATGTTAAATATTTTAACATATTTCCAACCTACTTTGGTTGTGATTAAAATGTAATAATGCTTATAAAGCGACAAGAACATAAAAGGTTCTCCATTAATAGTTGTTCTTATAGGAAAATATAGAAAGGATGAAGATTTATTGTAAAGGAAAGATAACTTCTGATTATTTCCTATGTTACCTTAATCCAAATTGTTTTTTCATTCTCATACACTGTTGTCTAGTCATTAAGATCTCCGTTTTGAGCATTGCATCTTTAGGGCCTCCCCTGAGTTGGATATTAATAGCCTAAGAAAAAAGCTATTCTTCCTGATCCATCCACTGTCCCTCTTGGAATTAGAGAATAGCTCTTGGGAGTAGAAGAGCCAATACCATGTGGTTGTCTTAACAGCGTGCTATTTACGCTCAGTTTCTTTTGGTTTTAATGAGAGGAAACTCCTTTCCAATTTGAACAGCAATTCTCCATGGATTCTGCCTGCAGAGCATGACAGCTAGACCTCACTCCAATTACAAATGAAAAGCTAGTTGTCAGTGAAATTTCAGAGAGCTCACAAGGTTATATTGACATTGAAATTGAGGTTACTCCTTGGTCTTCCCCTAGACAAAGCCCACATGATCCTTTGGGGAATGCAGAGGTTGTGGATAAGAGGGAATTCTTTTCTGTATGGTGTCTTATCTGTGATACCAGCACCAATACATGCTGGTCAGATTATAGTCAATCCCTGGGTTCTTTCTTGATAAATTGTAAAATCCTAGTTTTCTAAACAAAAAATTGGTATTTCTCATACAAGCTACATAACTTGATTAGAAAAAAAAGTAGAAGGAAAAGTGTATGCATATTATTGTATAATATGTTCCATAGGTAAATTAAGAGATTTCTTATGTATATACTACATGATAATTAAGTTAAAAGTAGAAATTTAAAATGGCAAGATGATTCAAGATGTTCAAACATTGTAAAATTATTTGGAATTATGATTGCAAAAAGAGGTATGAAGATATTACCAACATCAATTCAAAACATAAAACAACTTTATGGTTGTAAAAATTTTAATTGAGGCAATTTAAATGCTGGCTGCCTTAAAAATTGGAACAATAAGGATACAATTCCAAAATATGGTCTTTTTAAATTACACACATACATCCACACACACTCATGTTTAATGTACAGAAGCTGAGGCAGCTGTTCTGTTGTGGTATAAATCACTGAACTCAGAATTAAAAGACCTTAGTTTGAGAATTATATTTATCCCTTATTATTAGCACAAATCATAGAACTATATGTTCATTGTTTTACATCAAATAGAGATTATAAGGTCTACTTTGTTGTCCTTAGAAGTATTTAAGATCAAACATATAAAAGTACCTAATATGGCACCTGTTTCATTGCAATGGCAGTTTCTATATCTTTGCCTCAGAAAATTAGAGTATGTAATCTATGATGTCCTAAGAGACAGAAGAGGTCAGATATCCATTATAAATTAGGATATTTACTTTTATGCAAATTTTGAAAAGATAACATGTTATCATATGGTCTTTAAAATGTTATGTAGTCAGACCAGTTATCCATTAAAATTTCAGTAATGGCTGACACTTATATAGCTCTCATTTCCTCACAGTGATCTCAGATTATTTAATCTACACCACAATCTTAGAATGTAGTTTAGCATTATTATTTTCCTTTTTTTCAGGTTAAGAATACTAATTCATGGAAAGATAACACACTTTGCCCCATATCTTACATAAAACCAGTCATTAAATCTTCTTTAGAATCGCACTTCCTTTTTGGTGAACTGTGTATTATAATAGTCCTACGTTCTGAGGACTACTAAATGGTACCTAAATTTTGTGACATATGGTAAGAATTTAATCAGTATTAATTCTTAAGCTCACAAAATTAACCTGAGGCTAGATGAGAGTATCTATCAAGGTTTTGAGTTTAGCTGCTACAAACTGATATCTATAATTACAGCAGCTTTTAGAAAGATTTTTTTTTCCTCTCATATAATAAGGAAACCAGTTCAGAGTTGATATAAATGTAAGCAACCCAGGATTTTGGTATCTTTTCAAGAGGGTCCCTGTCATCTTATGGTCACAAGATGCCTGCTAGGATTCTAGCAATCTAGTTCAGATTCCAGGCTGGAGGAAGGGAAAGGGCAAAACTCTAAAGAGCATGACAGTTTAGATGCCCCACTTTTAAGATTTCCCAGAAATCAAGCCACTGACTATACTTCATTAATCAAAAATTTGCTGCATGGCCGACATGTGTGATACTATGAATAAAGAGATGTAGAATGGTTATTGGAGAAGCAATGAGCAGTTTTTGCCACCTAAGTTTAAAGGAACCAGTTTCAAAGCAAATTGCTAGTCAATACCTTTCTTTAATGTCAGTGGTGTAACTGTTACTCTGAATTTACAAGTTTCCTTAAAATCAAAAGCAAAATTTATCAGTATTTAGTTATGCATCTTTATAAAATGAAAACAATACCATTTAAAGTGCACCGATTATAATGAGATTACTAGACATGCTTCCAGTTATCATATATTAAATGAAAAGTCCACATTTCCCAAATACACAATTTTTTGGACATGGTTTCAGAGGTAAGCAGCCTAGTGTACTAAGTGTAAAGACAGATATGTGAACAGATTAATATAAGATGGAAGGCCATTAAAATAGGAGTCAGTGTATTTTGCATCTGTCTAGCCTTTGAGTTTAGAAAAGATTTTATGACTCCATCAGGTTCCTAGGGGTCTTATAACAAAATATTACATAAAACTGGGTAGATTAAATCAATATAAATTTATTCTCTCATATTTCTGGAAGCTGGAAATATGAAATCAACATATCTTAAGGAAATGTGGGTTCTGGGTGGCCAGATCTTCTAAATATTTTTCTAAAAGTAGCCTGGAATGTTGTTCTTTTTAAAATATACATATAATTTTCAATTCTAGAATCATGGCAGTTAATTAGAAATTCTTTCTCTTTTAATAATTATTGGGCAGATTCATTCTGTATAGCACAAGCAGATATCATATGGGCTCGGTTCAATTTACAATTTTTAAAGATACATTTACAAATACACACAAACATATATGTCTGTAAAAAAAAAGTCACAACTCTAAATTATAAACCCAGGCACATGTGTGGCAAGGAGATAATGACATTCTGTCTTTAAATAATCCTGTAGCATTTGTATTTTCCTGAGTACTGCATAACAAGGACATTTCTTGCTGAAGGAATATTTTTATTATCCTATCTTGTATGTTGACTTGCTTATAAGTGCTTTCTTGTTAGATGTTTGCTTAAGACTTTTCTTTTATGACTGTAGCTTGACATTAAAATGTGTTACATGGATCAGCCTGGGTGTTGTTAAAGTCACTTTGAGGGGCTTTTTTCAGACTTTATATATTTGGTTGATAAAACATTGCTATTGCTAAAGCCTCAGGGATTGAGTATAAGACCAAAGTCTTAAACAACTGTTTCGTTCAAATTCAACCAAGTTCTACATTCCATGCAGGGTCTCATTAATGAAGTATGTTTCTCTGAATATTAGTCAACCTGAATTTTGGTGGTACAAATTGTTTTTAAGATCTTGGAATAAAATTTCCTAGATTTCCTGGCAAAATATTTGGTCCTGTTTTCATTTCCTTGAGGAAATAAAGGAGAAAAACACATGAAACTTTATAAATTATGATGCCCTCCTTATACTACTGCCGGGTGTTAAAAAGATACAGCATTCAACCTGTAATTCACCAACCGTGTTCTTTTTTTGAATGATTAAACTGTTCTCAGGTTTGCGCTATACTATGACATCATTCTTGTCAACTCTGAAGTCTTGAACCCTTGAGAAAGAAAAGGTTGAAAATTTTCTTAAGTGTTAATGGATACCAAAAAGGTCTCTTCTTCACTCCTGTCACAAGCATCATGCTGAACACACTAATAATAATACTATAACTCCAGATATCCATACTTATAAATCCTGGATTTCTACCCATACACCAATGAATAGCAATATTCTCCATTAACCATGCTGGCCTAAAGGTGTCTATGCCAATTCAAACTTTCCATAGTGTCTAAATATATCTATTCAAGTAGATGCCATAAAAGTATTTTAAAGAAGAAACAAATATAATAGGAGTTTATTGTAACACGTTTAAGGAACAAAATAATTATCTGGTTTTCAGCAGCAATGTCGGGATTGGGATACTGGTAGAAGATATTATGGTAAGGAAACTAGGAAACCTCAGATTCTTGCCTCAGGCTGTCTTGCTTCTCTGCCTCACAAGGTCCTCAAAGAACATAAAACATAAGAAATTACACAAATAAATGTCAACTCATAAGTTGTCTTTAAGCTTGACAAATCAGTGAAAATCTCCAGCGAGCTGGATTAGATCAAATTAATGAGTATAGAAGCTAAATACAATTTAGAATTTAGGCACACTTCACATGCCAGATCCAGCAAGAAAAGACAGAAACAGAAATCCAGTGCCACGTGCTGACCCTCTGCAGCCAGTGATCTCACTCTCTTGTAAACACAACCCAGCAAATGTTCTGGAATCTCTCCAATCAAAATCATGATTCTTCCTCCAGAGGACAAGAGAAGATGGAAGCATATAAAGGAGGTCGTGAAGACATGCTTTTCCTTAGATAGGAATGTCACTTCACAGACTCTCTAAAATATAAGGTAAATGTACTATATATATATATATATATATATATATATATACACACATACACATATATATATATACACTTATGTATGCATACATATAATTATATATGTAAATATATTTATTTTATAATTATATATCAATGGTCACACATTTTGTGAGACAGTCCTAATATGTAAGCTATTTTTTAACAAGAATGAACCATAAAATGTGTAATTTAATGTGATTCTATATTTATAGCCTTTTTTAAAATCAAATGTATAAACTGGAAAATTATGTCTCTTATTAGAACACCCAAGCAGATTTAATAAAATATGTTCCCTGGGTATATAAACAATAATTTCACCACTATGCCACCATTGTAGAAACAGATGTATATGCAAAAAGCAACAGCCCAGTTGGAAGAATTAATTCTACCAGAGACACAAAGAAGCAAATCCCAGAAAGTTCACTCAGAAGGCACTATCTATTTGGTAGGATAAATCATAGTTCAGAAGATAGATGGCAAGAGAAAGGCATTCCTGTTAGAGGAAACAAAATGCTCAAAGCCTTAAAAAGGTAAAACAGTGGGATATGTTTGGATAAGAGCAAATAGTTGATATCTGTATATTATGTCTTTATAAATGAAGAGAGAAAAGTAATTTATATAGTCCTGTAAGAGAATAAGCATAAAGCTATCTAGCACCTTCACAAAAGCCCATTTATCATATTGTCTCTGTTCTGTGCTTTTACTTCTCCTAATATTCCAAAATCATTTTTTTCAGGTGAAAATCTAATATTAGTGTCTTGATTAGTAACCTGCATTGTCTATGGAGAATATTCTTACAGGAAACTAGTGATGGCTAATTACCAGCGGGGAGGTGCCCTGTGAGTGACCAGCACCTGCAGCTTGCCATATTGAAAAGGAAGCATGTTAGGAAATTAATTACTAGAGGACAGGGAGTGGCCAAGAGACCCTGATGCATGAAATAGACAGAGTCATGTTTAGATTCTTTGGGACAGTGGGAATCTCTCATCATTCATGCAGTTTATTTCATCAGAATTTGCCTAGCACAGCGTGGTCGTGCAAACATTGAACACTGGGAGAACCAAACAAGCAAAATAGGTTAAGACAACTATGTGCATTACAATTCAGAGCAAGTGTAAAGTCATCCCAAAACATTTTACAATGTGTACCTTCTCCAGACACAAGATTAAAACAAATACTTGCTTAGTCTAGATAGTAAACTTAAGTCAGAGGATTTTTTTACATTGACTTTAGCAGACTTCATAGTAGTAACCAGATTGTTATTCTAGAACCTTCCAATACTGATCCAATTATATAGAATGTTATAGTTTATTTTGTTGCTGTTGCAGTCGGGACATAATCTCTTTTTGTTTTACTTTTGTTATTTTTCAATTGAATTTTTACTTGAATGTTTCCAAAATCAGAAAGCAAATTATATTATACAGTAAAAATTATCATCTCCATCCATATCTTCTCCTCATATGCATTTATATCTTGTATATAGTTCCAGATACATTTTATGGAAACATGAACAGCTAAAACTACGCAATCTTTTCCTCTCTTTATACAAATACTTGCATATAAAACACATTATATAAAACATTTATGTTTAACCAGTTTTAAGTGATTTAGGATGTCTCAAAATGTTTGTCTTTGTAAATAATGTTGCAATAAATAACTTTGTTCACATGTAATTTTGAACTTATGTAAATATAGCTCTAGAATAAAATTAGGAAGTCTAATTGCAGAATTAAAATAAATGAACAATTATAAATCCAGTAAATATTGCCAGAGTACCTCCTTCTTTTTATTTGTTTCACAAATTTACACCCTCACTAGCAGTGAATGAGAGTGTCTTCTTTTTAATGCTTTGGGTATCCAAATCCCAAGGCAAAATTGGTGAGGTTTTAATTCTCTTCCTGAATCGAAGATAAATGAGAACTCTTCCATGTCCCCAGTAAAAACAAAAACATACAACTTCAATGACAAAAAGGAAGAACAATTTTTCTTTTCTTAGGAAAAACTATATCAAAATAAGACATAAATGAAGTGGATTCCAGCAGAATTTTATTTCAGTTACAAATTCAGCAGATAATATTTGTTAGGTGATTTGTTTTGTGAAAATTCTGCTGATTATTCATGTTATCAAAGGTGAATCTGAAGATGACAAAAATTGATTAATATTGCCAGAAATTCCTTATGTTGTGTGTTTTGTGTGCTTTGTGGTTTTCTTTGAGTCACATTTGATTTTACCTGTTTATCCAGAATGCTGAAATATTCACATATTAAAGAGTTACAAAATGAATGTATGTGGCAAGGCTTCTTGCATCTAGCAGTGGTAGAACAAAAAACTCTCTGGTTTTGAGAATTCACTTATTAGGATCCAAGTAACAATTAGGCAGTAAAAAATTCCAGTGAAATAATTAAGAACAATTATCACATTATTGAGTTTTGAGAGGTATTTCAGTTTTAGGTAATTGATTCCAAACCAGCTGTGAATCAAATAGATGTGCTTGTAACCAACTAAACGTTTTCAATGCTTCCAACAAGCTAACACTAGTAGTCTAAAATATCACTTTAGGAATTTGTAAAATAAGAATAAAGGTAAATTATAAGAAGTTGTTTCATTGTTGTTGTTTGGTGTTTTATGTTTTTGTTGTTGTTGTAGAGGAAGAGGGTAATACTGACCATTAATATGCACAATAATCACATAAGGGCTTTGTTAAAATGGAAATTCTGATTCAGTAATTCTGGAGTGAGGCCTGAAATTCTGCCTTTTAAGCAAATTGCCAGGTGACGTCAATGCTACTGGTTCATGAACCACATAAAGGTGTAGAGATATGAACCAAGTTGGTAATACTTTAATCCCTATAGCAGACTTTGAATGTATTCTGGTGTTACAACCTCTTGCTGCACACATTAAGTTCATGGAGCAAGAGGTTATAATAAGTTCAACTATAATCCATGTTATTTTCTTAAAAAGGACAGAAAAATAAAACAACTTTAACACCTCTCTCTATTATTAGAAAAGCACCAGAGAGAAAATTCACAGCATCTTCCTATGAAAAGAATAATACTTGCTAGTGATTATATTAATTTGGTGGGGCTGCCATAAGAAAGGATTATGTTGGTACAAAAGTAATTGTGGTTTTTGCCATTACTTTTAACAAACTGGGTTGTTAAACAACGAAAGTTTTCCCATAGTCCTAGGCTAGAAGTTCAAAATCAAGGTCTTGGCAGCTTTAACTTTTTTCTAAGAGCTTTGAAAAAAAGAAAATTCTAGGCCTCTCTTTATAGTTTATAGATGCTGTTTTCTTTTGGTGTCTCTTTGCATTGTCTTTTCTCTGTGCATATATTTGTGTCCAAATTACACTTTTTCATAGGGACATCAGTTATATTGATTACTTCTATAAAGGCTCTATCTCCAAATATGGTCACATTTCCCAGTATTGTGGTTTAGGACCTTAACTTATATATATATATATATATTTTTTTTTTTTTTTTTTTTTGAGACAGAGTCTTGTTTTGTTGCCCAGGCTGGAGTGCAATGGCACGATCTTGCCTCACTGAAACCTCTGTCTCCTGGGATCAAAGATTCTCCTTGCCTCAGCCTACTGAGTAACTTGATTACAGGCACCTGCCACCATGCACAGCTAATTTGCATATTTGTAGTAGAAACAGGGTTTCACCATGTTGAGCAGGCTGGTCTTGAACTCCTCACCTCAGGTGATCCACCTGCCTCAGTCTTCTAAAGTGCTGGGATTATAGGCATAAGCCAATACACCCAGCCTAACTTAAGAAATTTGAGGTGAACACAGTTTAACCCATAACAGAATTTCTCCCAATTCTGTTTCATTCTGCCCAAATCTCTTGTAAGATGGGAAAAACATGCTATGGAAACAATGAAGTAATTACATTCAGTAGGCATAAACAGCAGAAGAAGGCATCACTCTCTCTTCCAGCTGATAATTACAGGGGTATATATTAATTATGTAGAGTAAATGTTAAAATTACCTTCCATTTAGTGGCTAGAAAGATAATCAGGGACAAATTAAGAATATGAAAGTATAAACATCCAGACCTACTTTTGCCTCAACCTTCCATTACTCACTAGGTCTGTGACTTTTCATTCATTGTATTAATTCCTTAAGACAGGTTATTATCTGTGAAATGGAATCAAATAGTTTCTCATAGGTACTTATTATCTTGTGTGATAGATTGTATTATTGTGCTGAATCATATTAGTCAGGGTCTAGTCAGGACAAACAACACATCAGTAATTTGAACATGAAAATTTTAGTATAATTAACCATAAACTGATATAAGGTGCTTGATTAACTTGGAAAAAAGATAAAACAAGACTCTAATGGGCACACATATAGCAAATGGAGGGAGCAGCTGCTACCAAAATGAGAGAGAACAAGGAAGTGACAAACTGCTTAGAAGACTGTCCCCTCAAGGCTGAGATTCAAATGCTTTGGAGATAGTGTATCTGTCCTACCACAGGAGTATGCATCCTGTTGGTCTGATTTGAAGCTTGGATGTATGCAGAGAAACTTGCTCGGGGTAAGACTGCAGATGATAGGGGACCTCTGATGTGACCGCTACCATGCCTCCTACACAATGAGCTTCTGACTGCTACACCAAAATAAAAAAATAAAAATCAAAAAATCCCCACTGGAACCATAATATATTTTCCAGATAAAGCACAAGACACTGAGCTAAACATAAATTAACCACTGAATAATTTTTAGTAGCCTCATGCAATATTTGGGGTATAGTTATACTACAAATAATTATTTGTTATTTATCTGAAATTCAAATTTAACTGAGAATACTTTATTTGTCTGCTAAATCCTGCAACTTTGAGAAGGAAAACCCTTTATTCCTGCTATGGCTTTGCAGTGTCCCTCCAGCAATCTCTATTGACCAAAATTGAGCTAACTTACTAAGGAGAAATGTTTACAGGGTCCAGTTCCAATATCACAAGGCAAGACAATAAAATGCAGATCTGGGGCTGGGTCAATACATTAGTGATTCTCCTCCTCCAACCTTTCTTATTAGAAAAGTGTAACTTACTTTTTTCTTAATAGGTGATTTGCTGTATCCACTCAACCACGGAATAATGCACATCCTCACTCCATTGATTTTGAGTTTGGCCATCTGACGTTCATTGATTAATGGTATATGTGCAGATGTAATGTGTATCATTAAAGCAAAAGCTTTAAAAAAGACTTGTGAATTTCCACAAGTTATTATTATTTTCCTTTGCCAGGAAAATAGTATATCCCAAATAATAGTTATTCCTTCACCTTAGATTTCAAAATGAGAAAACTCTTGTAGAAAAGATTTAGCAACTCACTCAACAACTGCTGTCAAGGAATGCAAAAGAAAAGAAATATTTGCTCTGGTAAGCAACTGAGATTTTGCCTGTTTTAAAAACTGCAACAAAGCTAACTAATATACTGAACATATATAAAGCACTGGTTATAGTTCTTAGCATAACACTTAGCTTTGAATAAGATAAACAACATGGCATATAGAAAATAACATACATTTTGAAGGAAAGATTTACATTCTAAATAAGACTTTATTATATGTTAATGTTACATAATAACACATCATAAAGGGAGCAGATAACCAAGAAAAAAAGAGAGAGAGAGAGTGCAGATAACCACTGAAGCCAGATAATAACACAGTCAGACTATGTTGTAGACAAATTACTCAAGTTCAGCAAACTTTTTCTGCGAATGGTTAGCAAATATTTTAGGCTTTGCAGGATATATGGTGTCTGTTGCAATGAATAAACTCTGTCTCAGTAGTGCATAAAGAACCACAGACAATATGGAATGAAAAAGTGTGGCTAGGTTCCAACAATTACTTTTTTTCAAAAACAGGAGATGGGCTATCCACAGGTCATAGTTTGCCAGCTTCTGCTCTGACAAAACTATTCCACTCTTACTCTTGACATGTAGTTCTCCACTAAACTCCAGAGTAATCTATTTAAAATATAAAACATATCAAATTTTATCCTGCTTAATAACCTCCTGGGTCTTTCCAACATACATAGAATAAAATCAAGACCTTGTATCACGACCCCCAAGAATGAATCAGTTCTAATACTTGCTTAATTTTCCTAAGCCATTTTGAATGTCTCTCTGTCTGCAATAAATGACTTATATGCCATTTCTGATTCTTCTGGTTTCTTGTTCTAGTCATCATTGTGGATGCCCATTCTTGGTAGGCCCTAACTGTATTCACACAGCTGCAAATTGACAGCTTCCTTCATGCTTCCCAGTGTGCCCCACACTTCCTGTCCTGGGCTTCTTTATTGATGCTGTAGTTTGGGAAAACAAGACTCCCACTTGTTGTCAAAACATGCACATTCCAGATGTGCAGGAAAATAATACATTGTGCTTCAAATATTTGATCAACGGGCAATGGTAGGTGGTAGGTAATTTTTCTCACTTCTTCCTCTTGAGACATTTTATATGATTTCTCAGAGAATTCCTGAAGAGCAAGCCAACAGTCTCTCTTACTTGATAAAAGTTAGCTTGATAACATATCCTCATATCGGCTCCACTGTCTGTTAGGTCTCACCCTCTTTGTGCCTGCTTCTGCTCCCTGGGTTTTTAGTTTTCAACAGTGACACATAACCTTCACAGAGCAAGAACACTGCCATCATAGACAAGCACCTCATTCTAAAGCTCACCTTAATCAAAAACTGCTTAAATCCAAAGGGCATAAGCCTAATGCTTGAGATCAGCATAACCATAAACCACAAATAACATCTCAAACCAGAAACATTCCAAACTCCTCCCTGACCAGAGAAATGCTAGCCCCAAGATAACATCCTCCAGCCAGAAAGATGTCAGCCCCAAGATACTCTCCCCCTTGCCCTGAGACATTCCAACCCCACCATAAAACTTCTCCCCTACACAGAAACATTCCAAGCTTGTAATAAGCCCCCTCACCCTGAAACCAATATATACTTTTAGTCTGTAAGAGAAAGTGCTCCTGACTGAAATCAGCCAGAAGCCCGTCTCATATTTTTTCTAAAATAAAGCTGTCCTCAACTGTCAAGCCATGTTTTGTGTTTCTTTCCTCTTTAACTCTTACAAACCTTTGTCTAGGACCTGGCATTTGGGAGCACTGACTGAGATACATCTTATTCTTGCTTTTCTAGCCACACCACCCTTTTATTTGTCACTGAAACTTACAAGCTTGTTCCTATCCTAGGGCCTTTGCATTTATGGTTCCATTTGCACCCAGGTCTTTGCATGGAGAGCTGTTTTATGTCATTCAGACCTTAGCTCAATTACCACCACTTCAGAAAAGCACCCCCTGACTAAATCTAAACAAATGAAATCTAAACAAACACCCTACTATTCTGTATATGTTACCAGGCTTAATTATTTTCATAGCTCTTAGTACTATAAAAAATTCTGATTGCTGCATTTAATTACTTTGTTATTCTCTCTCTTGCGACTGCCTTTGGTGAATCCCCAGTAGATTGTAAGCTCCATATAAGAGGAACCATTGTCCACCATGCCTCCTGATGCACCCTTACATCGAGAAGAATGTCTAGATCTAAGAGGTACATGGTACACATTGTTAATAAATAAATAGGAATTCAAACGAGGGAAGAGGTTGTGATTTGAAAACACAGTTAACTAGAAATCACTCTTATCAATCAGCTGTATAACACATCCTCATATTGGCTCAATCAGCTTGAGAGAACCATAATCAAAGGAAGAATGTAAAATAGATAGAAAATGAAATTTATCCTTGGAAAACAGAAGGATTGTCTCTGAGATTGGCACAGGTACAGCTAGATCTACACTGAGTTCCCAAAATGGCCACACAATATTTGAAATCCTGAAAGACAAACAGTTTTAAAAATGGTTTTAAGAAAATTGGATCATCAATTGGAGTACCTAATTGGTAATCTGCATAATAAGAAGGCCAGCCAATTGTGTTAGCCCATTTGTACTGGAGTGAATATGTGAGTACAAGGAGAAGAAGCAGTAGCTTCACATGTAAAGTATTAAAGCTTTCTGAATCAATTAGATGCATCCTGGATCGCATCTCGACATAGTAGAAAACTGGTTGTGCAATAAATCCAAGTATTTGATGGCTTTCAGAGAAACACTTTAAGAACTTAAACTTTGTAAGTTCATATCCCTCTCACTTTGATGAGGGCTGAGCTATGATCAGGTATACACTATGGCTTTGAGAAATAAAATTATAGGAAAATGAGGATAATTGCAACCCAAAATGGCATAAGGGACTTTTCTTCCAAATCTGCTCCTGGGACTCATGCGTTATCTTAGGTTTAAATAATAGAGGATGCTATAGAGTACAGATTGCCTACAACTTTTTCATTTAACAAAATTAAAACCCAACAAAAATCAAAATTTTTACATGTTGCCTCATTTTAGAATAGTTTATATTCTAACACTGGAAAACTGTCAGAGAGTCTACGCCATTATTAATGAGATTATGCCTTTATCCTTTGCTTCCTTATGTTCAAATTATACTGTTTTATCACATAATTGGCTTTAAGTGTAACATTGCACCTGATACACAGCAATCATTCAGTGAATGTTTCTAAAATCAAGACGTCCTTAGGCAGCTTTCAATTTGGTGCACCGTTACTACTGCCTAGGCTGTGCTTGTTGCTACAACAAAATACTATAGACCAAGTAGCTTATAAAGAACAGACATTTATTTCTAACAATTCTAGAGGTGGAAAGTCTAAGATTAAGGCACTGGTAGATTTAATGTCTGGTGAGGGATCTATTTCTCATAAATGCCATCTTCTTGCTTTGTCCTCACATGGCAAAACAACAAGCAATCTCATTAAAGTGGAGCCCTCAATGCTGTAATCGCCTCCCAAAGACTCCATCTCTTAACACTATTACCTTGGGTGTTAGGTTTCAGCATATAAATTTTGGAGAAACAAAAACATTAAAACCATAGTAGCTACCAAAGGCCAGGTTACGGATTGGCATTCTAATCTCCTTCCATAGAGTCATCTTTCTGTATCAGGATGCTATTCAAACTTCTTTTCAAAAACACACAAATAATTTCCTATAACAAGAAAGAAGCATATAATCATTTGTGCACCAAAACATAAGCTTCTTGACTTCAGATGTAACTGTGACTTTTTTTTTTTTTACGTTTTCCAATTAATTTTTAATTGCAAGTTGAAATTGTTTTCCCCATCATTAGGCTAAAATTTCTTTTCTTTTTTTTTTTTAATTATACTTTAGGTTCTGGGGTACATGAGCATATCATGCAGGGTTGTTGCATAGGTACACACATAGCAACATGGTTTTCTGCCTCCATTCCCCCTTCATCTGTATCTGGCATTTCTTCCCATGCTATCCCTCACCACCCTCCAAGATAGACAAATGGGATCTAATTAAACTTCAGAGCTTCTGCACAGCAAAATAAATAATCATTAGAGCAAACAGCAACCAACAGAATGGGAAAAAATTTTTGCAATCTACCCATCTGACAAAGGGCTAATATCCAGAATCTACAAAGAACTAAAACAGATACACAAGAAAAAAATAAACAAACCCATTCAAAAGTGGGTGAAGGATATGAACTGTGACTTTTAAATGCCATGGGATACTGAGATGCTCTCTTTACTACATGCTATGGCTCAAGTCTATCTTTCTCAAAGAAAATAGCAACTTGTACCAAATTAAAACTCAGTCTTCTTAGCTCACCTATGTACAAGATGTGAATTCATTGGAGAAATCCTGGAAAATATCTTTTCTTAGAATAAACATGTTTTCCTCCTTTTCTCCCAACTTTTTCTGACATCACTTTAATAGTAGTAAATCAAAGCCCTTTAGCATATGTAGGTAGTATCCATAGCCTATAATGGAAAGACTGTTGAGGTCTCAAAAGGAGAAATGATTTATCAGCTGAGAGTTTCACTTCTAGTAGCATGGAGGATAAGAAAAACTTAAAACAAGAATTAAAGAAAAAGCTTTTGTTTGATATTTGGCCCTAATCTGGGTAAAACATTCAAAAGACCTAAAAAAAAAGGGAAAATGAATCATTCTTAAAGCTCTCCAAACACTCAACCAATTCCACCTGAGAAGGGAAAAAAGTCATTCAGACTTAAAGCTCTTGAATGAAATTTGGCTGTGTTAACAGCAAGAGCCTATGACATCTTCATACTAGAAATGGATGAAAATGCTTTTGGAAAATATGAAAATCATTCTTGGGTGAGTCTTTCTTCTCTAAGAAACTTATATTAAGACTTGAAGCAGAGCCTTGACTTTAGTTACTGTCTTGAGCATCCTACCCTTAGCTAGCTAAATACTGCCACCCACCTTTTTATTATGATGATGATTATTAAAACTGTTTAACTGTGGAAATCTGATGGGTTATCCCAGTCATTGAGACCAGTAGAAGAGTTTAATCAATTTCTAAATAATAAATCAACTTTTCGTGTCCTTTATAATCTCAATGTAACACACTGCAATTCATAGCCATTACACTACATTCATCTTTAATGAATAATAAATGGTACATTGATATTGACTGAACAAGCTATTAAATATTCCATCAGTAGCAGAACACAGAAATATTTTTAATTATTAATAAGCCACCAGCTTTGCTGGTCAGGTACAATGATCTTTTTGTGGGAACAACTTATTTTCACTTTTATTATCATAGACAAGTACAATCAAATGCCATTTCAAACCACTTCTGGTCAATCTCCAGCACAGGACTGATAACTTCTAATTTTACTTCTTAATCATTAATATTCATATTAATATTAATCTAGTTTTTACTTCTTAATCATTCATATCAATCATATTAATATTAATATTCCTATTCATATTCATAGCTATGAAGGGCAATAGATTTGGCAAAATAAATAAATAAATATGAAAGAGATAATAAATATGAAGATAAATAAATAAATAAATAAAAATGAATAAATATGAAAGAGATAATAAATATGAAGAGAAATAAATAAATATGAAAGAGATGTAGAGTTCACGTAAAAATCCTAGAAGGAGGATTATAAAAATTATTTTCTTATATTTTCTAATACTTATTTCAAAGGATAGGTATAATAAAGTACTTGTGAAATTTTATAAAATATTACATACATAAACTTGTCAAGACTTTAAAGAGTAGACTCATTATATGTACAAAAGTTTTGAGTTTACTCTTATTGAAAGAAATAGAGAAAGAGACAAAACTGTGTACAGAACATGGTAACAAGACTCTAAACGGACTAAGAGGGGAGAAAATATTTTAAAAGTTGGAGTTTGATGAAAGTAACCAATGAGCTATAGTTAGAATATGCATCCTCTCCCAGATGCACATTGAAACTTCATCCTGATTATGATAATATGAAGAGGTGAGCCTCTTGTAGAAATCATTAAATGCCTTATGAATAGGCTGGAGGGAGCTAGCTTAAGTTCCTTTTCCCCTTCTGATTCTGCCAAACATGTGAGGAGACAGTGTTCATTCCTTTAGGAGGACACAGAAACAGGACATCATTTCAAAAGAAAAGAGAGCAGCCTTCATCAGACACCAAACCTGGTGGTCCTTAACTTTAAATTTTCCAGTCTTCAGAGCTGTAAGAAACAAGTTTCTATTATGCAGAAAAATTACCAGCCTGTGGTACCTGTCAGAGCAGCACAAATAGACTAAGATACAAACCAAAGAGCATGACAACGTTAATTTCCTAAGGTAAATTTTACAGAGTTCAGATACAACCATGAGGTTGTATCTGACACATATTTATTAGATTTCTAAAACATTGTGATCTGTAAGAACAAAGCAGAGATAGGTCCTGCCGTCAAAGTTTATAGTGTTTTGGAGAGAAAAAAAAAGGCAGGTAAATATCATCTAAATTATGAAATATATTATTGACTGGAGTTAGCATGTTATATTTATATATGCTTCTCCGGCATCTAACACAATTCCTAGTACAGTAAGAAAAATGTAAGTTAATTTATTAAAGATGAATTTATTATCTATTTTATGTTCCATCAAAATACTAGACATGCAAAGATAAATAAAACATTGTCCTTCATCAGCTCATGGTCTTAGAGGAATGAGACAGTAAACATTTGTTGAGTTGAATTGACAAATTTATGATCATTGCACTTCAGGAAATCTCAATAAGAAAAATTCTAAAATGAAAAAATATCACAAGTCACGTGAGATTGTGGAGAATTGGCATAATGACTAGATAACCTCACATCATCCATTAATCATCATGAGGTTTGACTCCAGGGAACATAAAACCTGACAGAGCTTTAGAAATACGGATTTCTTTCTTTTCTCTTCATCCAAAAACATTTGGAGGTTGATAGTTTCTGGTGAAGGTTCATTGGTTCAACAAGGTTGGGGCCTCCAGCAGTATGTCTGTAATTTTCTTGGCCTTTCCCTTATGATTGAAAATGATTGAAGCAGCTCTACATCTCATTTTCTCACTATACTCAAGGCAGGAAGCCAGAGCTGGTTCAAAATATAGAAATTCACCTCCCTCTTGTCACCTTCTTTGAGCAAAAGCATCTCCCAGCACCCCTCCTCCTCCAGACGCCATATCCCATCATATCCCATCAGACCACTGTTATGTCTCATTGCTCAGAATTTGGCTACATGACTGCCTTTAAACCAGTAGCCCAGCCTACCTCTTCTGCAAAAAAAAAAAAAATACCAGGCTACTGTTTTAAGAAAGAAGACAGAAGAGAGATGTTTTAAGGATGTGAAAGAAATAGTGCTGCCCACATATCCTTAGCAAAAGGAAAAGGAACTGTGCATAGAAACAAATGAGACTGTACATATCTGATAAAAATCAACTTGAAAGTGGCAGGTATAAATGACAAGGAAGGTGTTCATTAAAATAGATAAGTGGTCCTTACCTGAAGGCATCTGCAAGGTGACAGGATCAATGTTTGAATGGCATTTTCAATCCTATCAATACAGAAAGAAAGAAAGAAAAAAGAATAGAACAGTTTATCACTAGGGCAGAAGGTACAATTTAAATCAAGTGGTATTTACTAAGCACTTATTACTTGTAAAGCTTTTTGCTGGTCAATGGGGATCATCCAGAAATCTGTCTTTCTCTTGTACTTTGGCCCCTCTGCTGCTCTTGATTTCCTAAAAGTCACTCAGTATATATAGGAAAGAATATATCTGAGTTTTGAGATGGTTATTTAAAGGTGTCTAAATAGTCCCTGATTTTTTTAAAAAAATTGAGAAGGCAGGTGATATAGTTTGGCGATGTCCCCACCCAAATAGCATCTTGAATTGCAGCTCCCATGATTCCCAATGTTGTGAAAGGGACATGGAGGAAGATAATTGAATCAGGGGGCAGTTTTACCTACACTGTTCTCATGGTAGTGAATGAGTCTTTTGAGATCTGATGGTTTAGTACGGGAGCAGGTTTTATAAGGCACTCCCCTTTTGACTGGCTCTCATTTTCTCTTTTGGCTCACTGCTATGTAAGAAGTCCCTTTCCTCTTTTGTCTTTTGCTGTGATCGTGAGGACTCGCCAGCTGTGTGAAACTGTGAGTCCATTAAACCTCTTTCCATTATAAATTACCAAGTCTCAGGTATGTCTTTATCAGCAGCATAAAAATGGACTAATACAGCAGGTTTCTGAATTGTCATGGCATAATCAAAGCTCCCCAGCGGGACTCCGAGCATACAGGTGCAAGGGGGAGGAGGTAAACAGTGCATCATAAGAGAGACGAGGTAAACACTGATATATTGTTTACCTCATCCCCTGGGGCAGCCAAGCAGGGCCAAGTTAGTTACTGCCTGAAGTCTCTTCTTTTTCTTCCATGTGCCTTATGCATATTATCACTTACAAAACTCTGCGATGGGAAAAGAGTTGGATAATCTTGCTATAAATGACAGTTTGATATTGGAAAACTTCCAAATGAATTATTAATTCCATAGTTTGCATACAACTGGGAGATAGAGAAATGATCATTTGAGGTCAGTTATGCATTCACCAGAACACGTACTCCCAAACAAATGTTGTTATCCTGTTGTAACATTGAAATAGGTGGATACTCAAAATAGATTCTCTATTAATGTCATAGAAGTAAAGATGAGATGGTGCTCTCTAAATCCTAATGCAGCACATTAACATAAATCAACCAAACTAACTTAAGAAATTGCAGTCATTTTTTAAAATTAATAAGTAGTTTTTGAGTACCAAAAATATCTTGGTCACTCCCAAGATCTCAAAATGCAAACATTGTATGCAGGCCTTTTCTATGAAACAAAAAGTTGCACACTGCTTTTCCCCAAGCATCTTCACAGAATAAGTGGCATTTGAGTGAAGTAATAAGGAAGAAATGAAATTCCTTTATATGTATCTGGGAGGACAATTCAGGTTGTACTACTCTTGTCAATCATTGTGTTTGTCATCCAGTGAAAGGAGGTGCTCAGCAGAACATGCTGGATACTGAAGCCCACAAGGCTAAGAACTAAAGGACAAGCTCTGGCTAGTAAAAGGAGGTAGAAATAAAAGTCTGTTGCTTAGTTAGGGTATCGAGTTTGCTATGTTTCCTGGAGCAATCCTCAGGAATAGCATTAGACAACTGGAGGCCATGTCACCAAGAAAAATATTAGTGGTTTCCCAGAGCTTGCAGAGCCAACAATAAATGAGTGCTGGACCTCTGCTCCAAAGGCAGCTCCTCAGTAAGCATTTAGGTGACCCATGGAGTAGCCTGCCAAGAAAGAGTCTGCCATTGTGAGGGGATAGAAATCAGATTTGCACTTTTCTCTGGCTCCATCTGAGGCTGGTTTATCGAAACGGAAAGAATGCATCAAGTGAGAATGAGAGAGCAGTGGGGAATACAGAGAACAGAAGAGAAGTAGAGGCTTTTCCATTTACCAAAAGTTGAACTAAATCTGCACAATTAACTTCTTCTTTTCATAAGATAGCCAAAGTCAGCTGCTACTTTTCGTAAGATAAAGAGCCTACCTGAATCATACTGTAGTAGAACAGTGCAGTAGAGTTAAAAGAGAAAAGGAAGGGTCACGTTTATTGGGAAAAAAACACAGCTCAGCCTGACCAGTTGATTTGAGTGCAGTATTTCTGCTATATTTGGGTTGCATCCACACACACATTCTTAATAGTCTTTAAAGTTAGATTTTGTTCTGAATTTAATTAGGCAAAGAGACTGAAATGGTTTGGCTCTGTGTGCTCACCCAAATCTCATGTGAAACTGTAATTACCAACATAGGGGAAGGGACCTGATGGGAGGTGATTGGATCACAGGGACAAATTTTCCCCTTGCTGTTCTCAAGATAGTGAGTGGGTTCGCATGAGATCTGGTTGTTTAAAAGTGTGTAGCACTCTCTCTCTCTCTCTTACTCGGCACGTGAAGTAAGTACTTTCTTCCCCTTCACACTCCTGTCGTTATTGTAAGTTTCTTGAGGACTCCCCAACCATGCTTTTTTTGTATCCTGTGATTCAATTAAACCTCCTTTCTTCATAAATTACCTAGTCTCAGGTATGCCTTTATAGCAGTGCAAGAATGGAGTAATATAGAAACTGTAGAAAAGCAGATGAAATAAGTATCTCAGGAGAGATTTCCTTATTTCCCAAAGTTTCCATAAATACATGTAGCTGCCAGTTACACTGTCCAAGAAATGTAAGATCTTCCCACTCTTAGATTGTTCAGTACTTACCATGACTCTGTCCTGTACTTAGGGATAATATTGTTCTGGAAAATAAGTACTGTTTGAGAGCAGTGTCTGTACTAGCTTTTATGACCTGCATGACTATACATGTGTTTCTTAACCTACATATGCCTCAGGTTCTTGAGGATTTTATCTGTCCTGCTGAAATACCCTAGCTTGAGCTTGGCTATAATGAATACATTTTAAACAATCCTGCCAACTCCATTTTGCCC
>PVKP010001917.1:76968-133706 GCA_004027715.1 Plecturocebus donacophilus
TTTAAGTAGAACTTTTTGTTAGGCCCCCCACTTCTCCCCTAACCTGTTCCTTCTGCTTCTGTAATAATCTGCTTACCACCCCCTGACCGTAAACTGGTATAAAAATGTGGACCACCCTTCCTTTTTTCTTGGCCAAGAGGTTTGAGCTCTAGCTGACTCTGGGATGCCAGCATAAAGATGGACTCTCAACAAACTCAGTGCATAATGCTTCTGTTTAAACTCGCTCGGGTATAACACTGCTTCTTTAAAAACAGAAACAAACTTAACTTTACTTCGTCTTTGTTCTCTATTTTTTATTTCAGTCCTGACTTCCTCATTTTCACACTGTTCCAGACACCCGAGACGGGGTAATTTATAAAGGAAAGAAGTTTAATGGACTCACAGTTTCACATGGCTGGGGAGACCTCAGGGAACTTACAATCATCGTAGAAGGCAAAAGGGAAGCAACGACCTTCTTCACATGGTGACAGAAGAGACAAGTACGAGCAGGGAAATGCCAAATGCTTATAAAACCATCAGATTTCATTAGAACTCACTATTATGAGAACAGTGTAAGGAAAACTGTCCCTATCATCCAGTCACTTCCAACTAGGTCCCTCCCTCAACACGTTGGGATTATGGGGATTACAAATCAAGATGAGGTCTGGGTGGGAACACAGCCAAACCATGTCATTCCATCCCCAGCTCCTCCCAAATCTAATGACTTCACATTTCAAAATCCAGTCACACCTTTCCAACAGTCCACCAAAGTCTTAAGTCATTCCAGCTTTAACTCAAAAGTCCACAGTCCAAAATCTCATCTGAGACAAGGCAAGTACTTTCCACCTAGGAGCCTATAAAATCAAAAGTAAGTTAGTTACTTCTAAGATACAATAGGGGTACAGGCACTGGATAAATGCTCCCATTCTAAAGGGGAGAAATTGGACAAAACAAAGGTCTACAGGTTCCATTCAGGTCTGAAATCCAGTGGGACTGTCATTAAATCTTAAAGCTCCAAAATAATCTTTTTTGACTACATGTCTTACATGCATGGGATGCTGATGCAAAGGGTGGCCTCCCACACGCAGCTCTGCTCCTGTGGCTTTGCAGGGTACTGCCCACTGTCCTGGCTGCATTCATGGCTGTCATTGAGTGTCTGTGGCTTTTCCAGGCATACTGTGCAGGCTGTCAGTGGATCTATCATTCTGGCATCTGAAAGATGGTGGCCCTCTTCTCACAGTTCCAGTAGGCATTGCCCCAGTGGGAACTCTGTGTGGGGCTCCAACTCCAACTTTCCCTTCTGCACAGCCATAGCAGAGGTTCTGTAGGAGGGCTTTGCCCCTGCAGCACACCTCTACCTGGGTATCCAAGCGTTTTCATACATTCTCTGAAATCTAAACAGAGGTTTCCAAACCTCAGTTATTCTGTGCACCTTCAGAACCAACACCATGTGGCAACTACCAAGACTTGGGGCTTGAACTTTCTGAAAACAATGGCCTGAGCTGTATTTTTGCTCCTTTTAGCTATAGCTGGAGCAACTAGGATGCAGGAACCAATTTCGAGGCTGCACACAGCAAGGGGTCCCTGGACCTGGCCCATGAACCATTTTTTTACTCCTAGACCTCCAGGCCTGTGATGAGAGGGGCTGCTGACAAGATCTCTGACATACCCTGGAGTGATTTTCCCCATTGTCTTGGTGTTTAACAATTGGCTCCTCACTACTTTTGCAAATTTCTACATCAGGCTTGAATTTCTCCCCAGAAAATAGGTTTCTCTTTTCTATCACACCATGGAGCTGCAAATTTTCCAAACTTTTATGCTCTGCTTCTTTTTAAAACATAAGTTGCAATTTCAGATTATTTACCTCAAGTTCAAAGTTCCACAGGTCTCTAGGGCAGTAGAAAAATGCCACCAGTCTGTTTTCTAAAGCATAGCAAGAGTGGCCTTTGCTCCTGTTCCCAAAAAATTCCTCATCTCCATCTAAGGCCACCTCCCCTAGGACTTTATTGTCCACATCACTAACAGCAATTTTGGTTAAAATCATTGAACAAGTCTCTAGGAAGTTCCTAAGCCTAGACCCACATCTTCCTGTCTTCTGAGCCCTCCAAACTGTTCTACCCTCTGACGGTTACCCAGTAGCTTCCACAGTTATGGGCATCTTTATGGAAATATCCCACTCTGTCTGGTACCAATTTACTGTAGTAATTCATTTTCACAACTGCTAGTAAATACCCAAGACCAAGTAACTTATAAAAGAAAGAGGTTTCATTGGCTTAACAGTTCCACATGACTAGGGAGGCCTCAGGAAACTTATAATTATGACAGAACATGAAGGGGAAGCAAGGACCTTCTTCACATGGCTGCAGGGGAGAGTAGTGTAAGCAGGGGAAATGCTAGATACTTATAAACCATCAGATCTCATGAAAACTCACTATCATGAGAACAGCATGGAAGAAACTGCCCACATGATCCTATAGCCTCCCACCAGCTCTTTACCTTAACACATGGGGATTGTGAAGATTACAATTCATAATGAGATTTGAGTGGGGGCATAGCCAAACCATATAATCCCCCTTCAGTTAAAAGGGCACTTTCATAGATTTTGCCACATTGTCATTTATAATTATCCTGCCATAAAGATATTGTTCCCAATATAGGGATCAGGAATACACAAGTCAGATACATATTTTACC
Source organism: Plecturocebus donacophilus (assembly GCA_004027715.1). Lineage (NCBI taxonomy): Eukaryota > Metazoa > Chordata > Mammalia > Primates > Pitheciidae > Plecturocebus > Plecturocebus donacophilus. The sequence goes on from PVKP010001917.1 coordinate 79,641, forward strand.
AATGTACAAACATTACAAACCATAAGATCTTATAAATATTCCATTTTGCATTCAGTAAGTCTGAGGCTGGATCTGAGAATTTGCATTTCTATCATCCTCCCAGATACACTGAGGTTGCTGACCCAGAGTCTACACTTTGGATGTAATTTTAATATTAATGTTAGTATTAAAAAGAGGATCTACAAATTACTCTCAGGTATTCTGACAGTATGTCATTTTTCCTCACAGCAAATCACTATTCAGTTCACTTGTTTATACCTACCATAATTTTTATTGAAATAATAACTTTGTACCACTATCTTCTGAGATGCTATTTTGTACTTATTATAAGCATTCTTAGGCGTAAAACACAAATAGAACATTTATCTTACATATTAGGGGCTTACGAGATTATAGTGTATGAATGTAAAATATATACAGAGATTGAGATATAATTCTTAGGTTCCTTTTTTATAGACAAAAAGCTATTTAATTAAAGGTCATTGCCAGGTAGGCATGAGATTTAGGAATGCCACTGTCTCTTCACCTAATACTTCCGTCTGGTTTTGAGTCTCAGATTGGACCTATGCTTAGAGTGCAGAAAGTTGTGTCATTAAAATGCAGTTACAGTCTTAAAAATGCCACTCTCCTATTTGTTCCAAGTGTAGTTCAGTGCTACAATTGCTGACTTTACCTACGAAAATACATGGCTCTTCTGCTAGCATTGCAAACTCTAATGAGCAAGGGACTGGGAACACTAAATTCCATTGTGAGTTAGAATTGTCAGCACAGTTCTGATGGCTGAATCTCTGCAACTTGACCAAAGGTACTCATGGCTTCGCTGTGAAGTAGAGAGCTGTGTAGCTTAGAAAGATTAATTTTTGGATTGCAAACTCAGCTCATTCAGGGTAGATGGATGCTTCTGATTCAATGTACATAAAATCAATGTCATCATTTTTATTTGTACTTTTTGAAACCAGAAAATGCATTTAAAAACACATTTTAGAACATCATCAGTAACAATCTTTGATTATCACAATTTAGTGTACATAATTTCATATATTCTTTTTATGCATCATCAATTTAACTGTTGCCACATAAGAAAATTAGATAATGGGTTCATAATCCATATCTTGGATAAAAATGATACAAAATGATAGCAAAGTGTTGTACACTCCTTAGAGAATGACGTAATAGAAATAACTAAATATTGATCTTAACACATCAGGTTTTACCAATATTCAATTATTCTAAAATTTTATCAATTTGAAATCTATCAAAACAATGCCACAATGCTTTGCTGATCTTTAATTTTCAGTTATAAATTTTAAAAAAATTGCTTAGACCTCACCTCAAATTATTTTTCTGTATTTGCAACCTACCACCCATTGCTGCAGAGTGCAATTATTTCAGAGAGGTGATACCACATTCTTCAAATTTTAACTTGAAATCACTCTACCACATTGTATATCACATTGATATCCCACATGGTATATCACCATGCCTTTCAAATCTTTTCTAAACTGTCATGAACTTTCATTTCACCTCTATCTGGAATGTCCTTTTCTGCCAGCCATATTTTCCTTATTATTTTTTATTAATCTTTTTATTTTGACATAATTGTATATTCACATGTAGCTGTATGAAGTATTACAGAGAGATCTCATGTAACTTTTACCAAGTTCTCCCAATGTTGCAAAACATCTTGCAAAGCTATAGTACAATGTCATCACCAAAATAATGACATTGATAAAACCAAGATATTCAAAATATCTCTGTGGAGACATGTAAGTTGTGGTATGTAACAATGCTTTGTTCTTTATATTGCTGAGTAGTATGCCTGGTGTTTATTACTACAGATTGTTTATTCTTTCACCAGTTTAAAGGTGTATGTGTTGTTTCCAGCTTGGAATTATTGTGAATAAAATTGCGATGAGGCCAGGTGTGGTGGCTCATGCCTGTAATCAATCCCAGCACTTTGGGAGGCCAAGGCGGGCAGATCATTTGAGGTCAGGTGTTCAAGACCAGTGGGAACAACATGGTGAAACTTCATCTCTGCAAAAATACAAAAATTAGCTGGGCATGATGGCAGATGCCTATAATCCCAGCTTCTTGGGAGGCCGAGGCGGGAGAATCACTTGAACCCAGGAGGTGGAGCTTGCAAAGATTAAATGATTGTAGATGTGTAGTATTATTTCTGCGGCCTCTGTTCTGTTCCATTGGTCTATATATCTGTTTTGGTATCAGTATCATGCTGTTCTGGTTACTGTAGCCTTGTAGTATAGTATGAGGTCAGGTAACCAGATGCCTCCAGCTTTGTTTTTTGCTTAGGATTGTCTTGGCTATATGGGCTCTTTTTGGTTCCGTATGAAATTTAAAGTAGATTTTTCTAATTCTGTGAAGAAAGTCAATGGTAGCTTGATGGGACTAGCATTAAATCTATAAATTACTTAGGGCAATATGGCCATTTTCATGATATTGATTCTTCCTATCCATGAGCATGGAATGTTTTTCCTTTTGTTTGTGTCCTTTCTTATTTTCTTGAGCAGTGGTTTGTAGTTCTCCTTGAAGACATCCTTCACATCCCTCCTAAGTTGTATTGACAAGTATTTAATTCTCTTTGTAGTAATTGTGAATGGAAATTTGTTCATGATTTGGTTCTCTGCTTGTCTGCTATTGATGTACAACAATGCTTGTGATTTTTGCATATTGATTTTGTATCCTGCGACTTTACTGAAGTTACTTATCAGCTTAAGGACATTTGGGGCTGAGACAATGGGGTTTTCTAAATATACAATCATGTCACCTGCAGGACTTTTGGGACTGAGATAATGGGGTTTTCTAAATATGCAATCATGTCATCTGCAGAGATAACAGATGACTTCTTCTCCTCTTATTTGAATACGCTTTATTTATTTCTGTTGCCTAATTGCCCTGGATGGAACTTCTAATACTATGTTAAATAGGAGTGGTGAGAGAGGGTATCTTTGCCTTGTTCTGGTTTTCAAAATGAATGCTTCCAGCTTTTGCCCATTTAGTATGATATTGGCTGTGGGTTTGTCCTACGTATTATTTTGAGATATGTGCCATCATTTCCTAGTTTACTGAGTGTGTTTAGTCATGAAGGGATGTTGAACTTTATCAAACAACTTTTCTGCATCTACTGAGATCATCATGCTATTTTGGTCACTGGTTCTGTTTATATGATGCATTATGTTTATTAATTCGTGTATGTTGATCCAGCCTTACATCCCAGGGATAAAGCAGACTTGATCGTGGTTGATAAGCTTTTTAATGTGCTGCTGGATTCAGTTTGCCAATATTTTATTGAGGATTTTCACATCGATGTTCATTACGGATATTGGCCTGAAATTTCTTTTTCTTATTTTATCTCTGCTAGGTTTTGGTATCAGGATGATGCTGGCCTCATAAAATGAATTAAGGAGGAGTTCCTCTTTTTCTATTGTTTGGAATAGAAGGAATGGGATCAGCTCCTTTTAGTAACTCTGGTAAAATTCACCTGTGAATCCATCTGGGCCTGGGCTGTTTTTTTGTCTGTTGGTAGGTTATTAATTACTGCCTCAATTTCTGAACTTGTTATTAGTCTATTTAGGGATTCTATTTCTTCCTTGTATAGTCTTGGGACGGTATATGTGTCCAGAAATTTATCTATTTCTTCTAGATTTTCTAGTTTATTTCTGTAGAGGTGTTGTAGTATTCTCTGACGGTAGTTTGTATTTCTGTGAAATTATTGGTGATCTCCCCTTTATCATTTTTTACTGTGTCTCATTGATTCTTCTCTCTTTTCTTCTTTATTAGTCTAGCTAGCAGTCTATCTATTTTGTTAATGTTTTCAAAAAATAAGCTCCTGGATTAATTAATTTTTGAAGGGTTTTTACGTCTCTATCTCCTTCTGTTCTGCTCTGATCTTAGTTATTTCTTGTTTTCTGTTAGCTTTTGAATTTGTTTTGCTCTTGCTTCTCTCATTAATTGTGCTGTTAGTGTGTTGATTTTAGATCTTTCCCACTTTCTCTTGTGGGCATTTAATGCTATAATTTTCCCTCTAAACATTGAGTTAACTGTGTCCCACAGAGTCGGATATATTGTATCTTCATTCTCATTGGTTTCAAATAACTTATTTATTTCTACCTTAGTTTTGTTATTTACCCAGTAGTCATTCAGGAGCAGGTTGTTCAGTTTCTATGTAGTTATGCAGTTTTGAGTGAGTTTCTTAATCCTGAGTTTTGCAGTGGCTGGTACCAGGTTTTCCTTTTCATATTTAGTGTTTCCTATAGGAGCTCTTATAAGGCAGGCCTGGTGGTGACAAAATACCTCAGCATTTGCTTGCCTATAAAGGATTTTATTTCTCCTTCACTTATGAAGCTTAGTTTGGCTGGATATGAAATTCTGGGTTAAAAATCCTTTTCTTTAGGAATGTTGAATATGGACCCCCATCCTCTTCTAGCTTGTAGGGTTTCTGCAGAGAGATTTACTATTAGTCTGATGGGCTTCCCTTTGTGGGTAACCTGACCTTTCTCTCTGGCCACCCTTAACATTTTTTTCTTCATTTCAACCTTGGTGAATTTGACAATTGTGTGTCTTGGGGTTGCTCTTATTGAGGAGTATCTTTGTAGTGTTCTCTGTATTTCCTGAATTTGAATGTTGGCCTGTCTTTCTAGGTTGGAGAAGTTCTCCTGGATAATTTCCTGAAGTGTGTTTTCCAACTTGGTTCCATTCTCCCTGTCACTTTCAGGTACACCAATCAAACGTAGGTTTGGATTTTTCCCATAGTCTCATATGTTTTTAAAGGCTTTATTAAGTTCCTTTTTATTCTTTTTTCTCTAATCTTGTCTTCATGCTTCATTTCATTAAGGTGATCTTCAATCTCTGATACCCTTTCTGCTGCTTTATTGATTTGGCTATTGATACTTGTGTATGCTTCACGAAGTTCCCATGCATGTTTTTAAGCACCATCAGGTCATTTATGTTCTTCTCTAAACTGGTTATTCTAGTTAGCAATTCCTCTAACCTTTTATCAAGGTTCTTAGCTTCCTTGCATTGGTTTAGAACATGCTCTTTTAGCTTGGAGCAGTTTGTTATTACACACTTTCTGAAGCCTACTTCTGTCAATTCATCAAACTCATTCTCCATCCAGTTTTGTTCCCTTGTTGGTGAGGAGTTGTGATTCTTTGGTGGAGAAGAGACATTCTGGTATTTTGAATTTTCAGCCTTTCTGAGCTTGTTTCTCCTCATCTTTGCAAATTTATCTACCTTTGGTCTTTAATGTTGATGACCTTTGGATGAAATTTTTATGTGGTTGTTCTTTTTGTTGATGTTCATGCTATCGCTTTCTGTTTATTAGTTTTCCTTCTAACGGGCCCCTCTTCTGCAGGTCTACTGGAATTTGCTGGGGATCCACTCCAGACCCTGTTTGGCTGGGTATCACCAGTGGAGGCTGTAGAACAGCAAACATTGCCGCCTGCTCTTTCCCCTGGAAGCTTTGTCCCAGAGGGGCACCCACCAGATGCCAGCCAGATCCTGCTTTATGAGGTGTCTGTCAAACCCTGTTGGCAGATGTCTCCCTATCAGGAGGCCCAGGGGTCAGAGCCCCTTGTAAAGGCAGTTTGTCCCTTAGTAGAGCCAGCAGGCAGGAACACTTAAGTCCGCTAAAGCTGTGCCCACAGCTGCCCCTTCCCTCAGGTACTCTGTCCCAAGAATATGGGAGTTTTATCTATAATCCGCTGACTGGGGCTTCTGCCTTTCTTTCAGAGATGCCCTGCCCAGAGAGGAATCTAGAGAGTCAGTCTGGCTATGGTGGCTTTGTGGTGCTGTGGTGGGCTCTGCCCAGTTTGAACTTCCTGGGGGCTTTGTTGACACTGTGAGGGAAAAACCACCTACTCAAGCCTCAGTAATGGAAGACACCCTTCCCCCACCAAGCTTCAGCATCCCAGGTCAACTTCAGACTGCTACACTAGCAGTGAGAATTTCAAGCCAGTGGGTCTTAGCTTGCTGGGCTCCACAGGGGTGGGATCCACTGAGCAAGACAACTTGGCTCCCTGGCTTCAGCCCCCTTTCCATGGGAGTGAACGGTTCTGTCTCACTGGCATGCCAGGCACCACTGGGGTACATTAAAAACAAACAACAACAACAACAAAAACTCCTGTAGCTAGCTCGGTGTCTCCCCAGATGGCTACCCAGTTTTGTGCTTGAAACCCAGGCACTGGAGGGAATCTCCTGGTCTGTGGGTTGTGAAGACTGCGGGGAAAATGGTAGTATCTGGGCTGGATAGCACCATCTCTCACAGCATGGTCCCTCATGGCTTCCTTTGGCTAGGGGAGGGAGTTTCCTGAACCCTTGTGTTTCCTGGGTGAGGTGACACCCCATCCTGCTTCTGCTCACTCTTCATGGGCTGCACCCACTGTCTAACCAGTCCCAATGAGATGAACCAGGTACCTCAGTTGGAAATGCAGAAATCACCTGCCTTCTGCCTTGGGCTTGCTGGGAGCTGTAGATCAGAGCTGTTTCTATTTGGCCATCTTGCCTGGGCTCTCTATCAATTTTTGTTCATATATTTTGCAGCTATGTTGCTTGGCACATATATTTTTAAAATATGTCTTTTTTGGTAGGTTTTTTTTAATAATTATGTAATGTTCTTATCTGTCTCTGGTAATTTTCTTTGCTTGAACATCTTATTTATTAGACATTAATATGTCCACTTCTGTTTTCTTTAAATTAATATTTGTATGGCATATCTTTTTCCAATTATTAAATTTCAAATTTTCTATATTATATTTGATATGAATTTTTGTAGACAACATATCATTGGCTTTAATTTTTTAAATACAACATATTTTTTCTTAATTACTTTATTTAGACTGTTGATATTTAACGTAATTATTGAAGTATTAGAGCTTAAGTCAGCCATTTGATTTTTTGGATTATTTCTCTGTTTCATTTATCTTGTCTTCCTGTGAATTACTTGAATATTTCTTAAATTTCCATGTTGGTTTTATATAGTATTTTTAAGTATATCTCTTTGTTTAGCTTTATTACTGGTTGTTTTCAATATTACACTATACATATATAAATTATCATAAACTTCTGGTGTTGCTGTTTTACAATTCAAGTGATGTATGAAAACCTTACCTCATTTTATATATCTTTCCATTTATCATTTATAAGTGTCTTAAACATTTTTTGTATAGACATTGAGAACGACAATAAAAGGTGTTTTTGTTTCAAGTGCCAAAAATAACTTTAAAAACTCAAAAGAATAAAAATGTACTTACTCGATATTTTTATTCTTTCTGTTGTTCTCTTCCTATTTGATGTTTTAAGATTCCTTCCTCTATTTTTTCCTTCATGTTTCAAAAACTTTTTTTGTCTTTTTTAAACATAGGCTTTGAGGATAAATTCCTTTAGTTTTTTTCTTCATCTGAGAATGTCTTGATTTTTTTTATTCCTGAAGAATATTTTTTGTTTAATGTGGAATTTGGGTTAGCAGTCCTTTTCTTTAGGCACTTAAAATATACGGTGCCACTTCTTTATAACCTCAGTGGTTTATGGTGAGAAATCCACTGCCATCTAAATTCTTTCTTCTTTATTTCTGACCTACCTCGCATCCTCCCTTCCTTCCTTCCTTCTTTCCTTCCTTTCTTCCTTTAAAAATTTTTTTCACCCTCCCTCCTTCCCTTCCTTCCTTCTCCTTCATTCACTTTTAAAATTTTTTGCCTCCTTCCCTCCCTCTTCCTTCCTTCCTTCTTTCCTTTCTTCCTCTGTCTCTCTTTCCTTCTTTATTTTCACATTATTTCTGTGTAAGATAATTCTCTTTTCCACATTCAATTTTTTTCTTTGTTTTAGTGTTCTACTTTTTGTCTATGTTGTTTTGGCATGAATTTGTTTGGGGTTGTCCACTATAATGTATATTTGAACTCTTAACTCCAGATTTCTATTTTTGGCCCAATTTTGGAATGTCTCTATTCATTATATTTTCAATTATTTTTTCAGCCAACCCTCTTTTTCATCTCCTTCCAAAACTTCAGTGACATGAAACTTAGATTATTTGTAATTGTGCTACAGGTCCTCAAGGCTCTATTTCCCTCTTTTTTTTCTGTTTATTTTTTGTCTTTTCAAAAAGGTGATTAATTTCTGTTGTTCTGTTTCAAATTCATTGTGTATTTCCTTTGTCCTTCTATTTTGTCTTTATCTTCATCCATACAGTTATTTATTGTGGTTACAATAATTTTCAGTTTTAAGTTTTCTATTGGATTCTTCTTTACATCTTCTTTCCTTTGTAGACACTTTCTGTTTTCCCATGGGTGCAAGCATTTTTTTGTGGCTCATTGTGCATTTTGTCATATTAACAGAAAAAAATACCTTCTTGTTAATTGGCCTTACGTTGTTTATTTTTTCACAGCAGGCTTGAACCTGTTTGCTCAAAAGCCTACTGGGGCCTAACTTAAATTTTTACACATTAAATTGTTTTAAATGGCCCTAACAAGTATATTTTTAGTCATTTACAGCCTTCCAACTTTGCTATTTCCTAGAAATTGCACGGGCTTTTTCTGAAATTGCTCTGACAGAGGAAGAGTGGGTCACATTCAGGTGGAGATACATACTAAGTTTCCCCACTCAAGATTCCATTGACATCTGAGGAGTATTTTCTTCTTCCTGTGGGGTGGAGTTCAGAGTTCTGGCTCACAAGTAGATCTTTGCTTAGAGGAAGGGGCTTGGACAAAGCATGAATGCAGTATTATTGTTACCCTTGTAGCATTCACTGACCTCATAGAAGTGGCTTTATTACTGCTGGGCAGTGGAAAAGGCCCTGGCTCTCTGCTAGGCTTCATTTGACATCACTACTCCTAGCAGGGTAAGGGGGGATAGAATGTTTTGGATTTCTACTCAATCCTCTCTGGTACTATCTTGGTGGATGGGATGAGACACATGTTACAACATAGTAGGTGTGGAACTATTGGCTCCACTCTCAAGCTTGGCTTGTGTGGCTGGAGGGGAGACATATTGTTCTATGTGGCATTTTATTAGAATGGAGCACTTATTGTGTTACAGATTTTGGTCTTATTAACACAGTTTTGGGAAGCTTTGTTTTCGTAGGCACCTGTTAGTGTTTCTGGGTGGCCAGCTTCTTCACCTTCAAGTCTGGGTTATACACGAAAAAAAAAGAAAAACCAGTAAACTCACCATTGTGCCATTTCTTGAAGGAAGAGGGCTCTAGCTTGCCTTCTTAAAGTTTTTAGATTAGTTTAGATTATTATTGCTGCTGTTTTATGTCTGATTATAGTATTTAGTAGTATATAGTGGGAGAAAATATGGAGAAAGACATTTACTCTAGCTCTTCATCTTCCCAGACCCAAAGTGTCTATTTTCTTTTATTTTAAGATCAAAATATAAATACTTTACCAGTGAATCTTCCCAACTACTTTACTTCCCTTGATGATGATGCTCCTTTCTTTTTAGTTTCCCAGGTACTTTTACTGTAACATTTTTCTATCTTCTTGTGACTGTCTCCACAAAATAGACATATTAAATTATGGAACTCCTCAGAGTACATGCTTTGCCTTATTCTTTTCTATATTGTTTTGTGCCTGGCTAAGTAGTTCGAACTTGGTAGCCAATGGTTGTTAAATTAATGAATGTATGGTATAGTCTCTCAAGATTGTTTTGAGACTCAGGTCTCACCTTCTACAGAGAGCTTTCTATGAAATCTCTAAACTGAGATAATCCCCTACAAATGACTCTCACCCTATCTTTTATGTCTCTTTATCATTGCTTCACTTTATCATCGAGTTTTCCCCACTCTATCACACAGTGAGAACAATATTTTTGACTTTTTTGTTTCTTATGGATAGCATTGGTCAGATTAAATGTTGTGTAAAATAACTATATTGGTTTTGACTTATGGTTCACACGTATTTCCAGAACTTAGCATAGTCCTCAAGTACAGAGTAGAGATCAATAAAATTTGTTGACTGAATGAATTTTAGAAATCAGCAAAAAGATAACAGAAAGTCAACATATTGTGGATGATGTCATGTAGCTGTTGGATATGTTACATGAACAAAATTTATCCAATTTTCCATCCCACAAACATCAAATTTGTCTCTCTGGATTCCACCATTTATGAATTACATGTTTTTAAAATTACATTAACATAATTTTTGCTGCCTTTTTTATAAACCATTTCAGCAGCTGAATAGTGAACTTGTTTGTGAGTTACCTATAAAGATTTTTTCCAAATGCCTTAAATAACTTTATTGTGTATCTGTAATTGTTTATGAGACAGAAAGAAATGAAAAGAGAGAGAGTTTTTCTATGAAACAAGTGTCAGTAAACTGAATCTGAAGGTCTCTATTGAAGGCTAATCTGTATATTTCACTTTACTTACTAGGCTTCTAAATGGCCACCCTATTGTTATTCCCGTAATAACTCAATAATGCGCCATAAACAATTTCTTAGTATTTTATCTTCATGTCTGAAATGCATGTCTAAAGCTCCAAACCTCATAATAAAATATTCCAGAAGAGTGATATTGTTACAAGATTCCCATATGAACACACATCTATTTAATTTATAGTTAAATTATTAACCTCTTTTTTGCATGTTAGTTTTCTAAGTGTCGCTGAGCGTGAGGCAGGTAAAAATATCTGTAAGGCAAAAATATTTCTTCCTTACACAAAGCCCCAAGGAAAAATAGCAAATGATAAAGTGTTATAGAAGAAGAGCAAAATGATTCTTCTGAAATCACAATATCACAAAAATAGAAGATGATTCTGTTCTCCTAACATAATCCATTGACAGTCATTCTATTATATGAAATTGACGTTAGGCCTTGGTATTTGACATCTGCTCTGGAGGTTATATTTTAGAAGCTCTATCCTAAACTTATGGGTTGGGTGAAATATAAATGTTTTGATATTGCCATAGTCTTTACAACATAAAAATCCTACAAGGTTCCATGAGCTTACCTACAAGATTCCATAACATATGAATTGTACGTAAAAAATAAAGATGACATTCCCCAAATGATCATTTATACACATGTAACACTCCATACAATTAAAAAAAATACAGTAGAGAAAAGAAGAAAGAATTCATCTGAAATTTTTATCTTATTAGAGCTGATTTGTGAAAGAATTAATGAAGATTATTATTTAGCATTTAACTACTGGAAACTATGGGCAGAGTTCTATTAAATAATCAGAAAAATGCAATTAAATTGTAGCAATCTTTTCTTAGCCCAAGGTGTCTTTGTTTTCAGCATATCACAACCACATCTACTTATAAGCATTGATTAGTTAGTAACAGACCCTAAAGTTTGTAACAAATATTCTTTATATGATTCATATTATAACATTGCCTTATCTATTGATAGTCATCCATTTGAAGATAGCCATATGTTTCTGCAAAGAGTATAATGAGTACTGAGGGTTGCTTTAAAACATATTAATTGTATATTTACTCTTCGAGAATGTAGCCTAGATAAAGTCAGAAACAATTAGGTAAACACATTATTCTTAAGCCTTTTCTACAGGATTTGGCACTACATAGAGTATAAGCTCTTCTATCTATGTCAAGAGCCATATTTTAATCACTAATGGAATCCCTGGCATTTCACTCACTACCAGACAAAAAGTTGGTACTCAATGAAAGTAATTTAATTTAACCAAATGCCAAATATGGCTATTTTAATTTGGCATGGGCCCACGTGGCCATCTGTAGAATTAAAGAAGCGTATGTGATGCAATGAAATATGTTTTCAGTCAATTCATAGAAAATGCTCAGTTTCTACTTTTTCTTTCTTGTTTCTGAAGAAAATTCTCTTGTTTAATAAACCTATCACAGTGGTCAGCAACCTATTATTTTTTTTTAATTATACTTTAGGTTCTGGGGTACGTATGCAGATCATACAGGATTGTTGCATAGGTACACACATGGCAATGTGGTTTGCTGCCTCCATTCCCCCATCACCTACATCTGGCATTTCTCCCCATGTTTTCCCTCCCTGACCTCCCCACCCCCACACTATCCCTCCCTTGGCCCCCAACAGACCTCAGTGTGTGATGCTCCCCTGCCTGTGTCCATGTGTTCTCATTGTTCAACACCCACCTATGAGTGAGAACATGCAGTGTTCGATTTTCTCTTCTTGTGTCATTTGCTGAGAATGATGGTTTCCAGATTCATCCATGTCCCTACAAAGGACACAAACTCATCGTTTTTTATGGCTGCATAGTATTCCATGGTGTATATGTGCCACATTTTCCTTGTCCAGTCTATCATTGATGGGCATTTGGGTTGGTTCCAGGTCTTTGCTATTGTAAGAAGTGCCACTATGAACATACGTGTACATGTGTCTTTATAATAGAACGATTTATAATCCTTTGGGTATATACCCAGTAATGAGATTGCTGGATCAAATGGAATTTCTATTTCTAGGTCCTTGAGGAAGAGCCACACTGTCTTCCACAATGGTCAAAATAGTTTACACTCCCACCAATAGTGTAAAAGTGTTTCTATTTCTCCACATCCTCTCCAGCATCTGTTGTCTCCAGATTTTTTAATGATTGCCATTCTAACTGGCATGAGGTGGTATCTCAATGTGGTTTTGATTTGCATTTCTCTAATGACCAGTGATGATGAACATTTTTTCATATGTTTGTTGGCCTCATATATGTCTTCTTTTGAAAAGTGTCTGTTCATATCATTCTCCCACTTTTGGATGGGTTTGTTTGTTTTTTTCTTGTAAATCTGCTTTAGTTCTTTGTAGATTCTGGATATTAGCCCTTTGTCAGATGGGTAGATTGCAAAAATTTTTTCCCATTCTTTTGGTTGTCAGTTCACTCTAATGATTGTTTCTTTTGCTGTACAGATGCTCTGGAGCTTAATTAGGTCCCATTTGTCTATTTTGGCTTTTGTTGCCAATGCTTTTGGTGTTTTAGCCATGAAGTCCTTGCCTATGCCTATGTAGAGAATGGTCTTGCCTAGGTTTTCTTCTAGGGTTTTTATGGTGTTAGGTCTTATGTTTAAGTCTTTAATCCATCTGGAGTTAATTTTAAAGGTGTCAGGAAGGGGTCCAGTTTCTGCTTTCTGCACACTGCTAGCCAGTTTTCCCAATACCATTTATTAAACAGGGAATTCTTTCCCCATTGTTTTTGTCAGGTTTGTCAAAGATCAGATGGTTGTAGATGTGTAGCGTTGCCTCCAAGCCCTCTGTTCTGTTCCATTGGTCTATATCTCTGTTTTGGTACCAGTGCCATGCTGTTTTGATTACTGTAGCTTTGTAGTATAGTTTGAAATCAGGTAGCACGATGCCTCCAGCTTTGTTCTTTTTGCTTAGGATTGTCTTGGCTATGGGGGCTCTCTTTTGGATCCATATGAAGTTTAAGGTGGTTTTTTCCAGTTCTGAAGAATGAATATTGTGAAAATGGCCATACTGTCCAAAGTAATTTATAGATTCAATGCTATCCCCATCAAGCTACCAATGACCTTCTTCACAAACCTATTATTCTTTCATACTTTTGAGGATTTTCTTTGAGGCTTGAAAAGCTAGGTATTTGTGTAAGAAAGGTTGATGTGTTTGAAAACTAGTACAATAACTCAGTCTGTGAGATAAAATGAGTAGCTACTGCACAACTGATTCATTCAGGTACTACTCTAATTATTATAGCAATCACACTGTACTGTACTAATTTCACCTCAAACAATTGGCATTTAACTAGAAAAACAAACATGTTTAAATGCATTTAACTAGAAAAACATGCTAATGGTTGGTCACAGTGGCTCATGCCTGTAACCCTAGCACTTTGGGAGGCCATGATGAGCTGATCACCTGAGGTCAGGAGATAGAAACCATCTTGGCTAACATGGTGAAACGTCGTCTCTACAAAAATTAAAATAAAATAAAAGTTAGCCAGGCATGGTGGCACTCACTTGTAGTCCCAGCTATTCAGGAGGCTGAGGCAGGAGAATCGCTTGAACCTGGGAGGCGGAAGTTGCAGTGAGCCAAGATCACACCACTGCACTCCAGGCTGGGTGACAGAGCGAGAGTCCATTTTAAAAAACAAACAAAAAAACATACTTACACTGTGTGTGTGTGTGTGTGTGTGTGTGTGTATGTGTGTGTGTGTGTATTTTTTAGAAGAGATGGAGTTTCACTATGTTGGCCAGGCCGTTCTCGAACCCCTGACCTCAGGTGATCCTCCCGTCTCAGCTTCCCAAAGTGCTGGGATTACAGGAGTGAGCCACAGCACCTGGCACGGTTTTTATTTTTTTCATTCAACAAGTATTTATTGAATGCCTGCTGTGGGTTATCCATTGGAGTGGCTACAGTGAATAAATAGGCCTGTCTCCCTCCCTAAGAATCTTGTAACACAGTCTCTCCCTCCAGCATCTGGTTTTGTAGCCTGGATGTGTCTGCCAGTAGCCGAATGAGGGTCACAGGAGACAACGTGGGGAACGTGATCCTGTTGAACGTGGACGGCAAAGAGGTGCGTTCTCCCAGGTCCTGCGTTTCCTGCCCTCACCCCCGCCTCGGTTCTGTGTCCCCACCTGAACCGAGCTCTTCTCTGCAGCTTTGGAATCTCAAAAAGAAAGTGACACGTGTGGCCCTGAACCCATGCTGTGGTTGGTTCCTGGCCACAGCCTCCATAGATCAAACAGTGAAAATCTGGGACCTGCGCCAGGCTAGAGGGAAAGCCAGCTTCCTCCACTCGTTGCCGCACAGGCATCCTGTCAACGCAGGTGCGATATCCCAGACCTCATCTCTCCTGCAGACCTTGCCTCTCTGACCACTGCTGGGGTTTGCCATCAGTGCGGAAGCCATATGTCAAACCTTTACTCCTGATAGCATTCGTCTATCTGATGTCTGGGAACCGTTCTGGCTCTTGCTGTCCCCATCACCTGCTGAGTTTCCAGAATTGCTTCATTTTCTTTTGTTTTTTTTTGAGACTAGTCTCACTCTGTCTGCTAGGCTAGAGTGCAGCGGCATGATCTTGGCTCACTGCAATCTCCGCCTCTGGGTTCAAGCAATTCTCCTTTCTCAACCTCCTGAGTAGCTGGGATTACAGATGCATGCCACCATGCCCAGCCATTTTTTTTTTTTTTTTTTTTTTGGTAGAGACAGAGTTTTACCATGTTGGCCAGGCTGGTCTCGAACTCCTGACCTCAAGTGATCCGCTCACCTCACCCTCCCAAAGTGCTGGGATTACAGGCATGAGCCACCGTGCCCGGCCCAGAATTTTTTGTTGCTGTTGTTCTCAGGCCAGATTCACTTCTTCCCCTCCACTCCTGTCCGGAGAGGAGTGGGAAGGAGTGCCCTGCAGGAGAAGGCCTGCAAGGCTAGGACAGCTCATGGTTCCTTCAGCTCAGGGGTTTTTTACATGTTCCTCATTCATTAAAAAACATTCAAAAATAACCTTTTCTTCTCTCTCAGTTACTATATACTCTTCTAAGTTAAATCATGTGCTCTTTTAAATTATATGAAAAGCCTTATTTTCTGGTCTTTTCTGATCTTTGAATTACCTAGGGGCTATTATCTATGCAGCTTCCTTTTGACTCCTAAATGATTAGACTATCACAGCTAAGCACGACACATAAATCTCTAATGTAGAAACCATTCTTGTAGTCAAATTATGCCAACATATTTTGACCTGCAAGAAAATGTCACAGAAAGACCACCATCCACACTGCTTGTTCATAGTCATTATTTCAGATTTACTCTTGTAAATAAAGTCACCCTTAATTTCTTAAGGCATAGTTTATCTGTCACCCAAATGGAATCATTGAGGGCTTCATATTAACTCTGACCATAATAGAATCTGTCAGCCTCCACCATAAAAATCTATATAATAACTAGCTCTTACCATTGCAAAGGACTCTACTCTGCAAAAGAAAACTGAGAACAGGCTGATCTAACAATGTCTGTTCAATGAAATTCTTTCTTACCAAACCTCCTATATTCATCCTCTTTGTTCAGAAACTGAGCACCTCAACTCGACATGAGTAAAAAGAACATGAGCTTCTCTTTCACACAGAAGGATCAGTTCATTTTGACACTCTGGGTTTAACCACTGTTAGAAGACTCCTATTTGGAAATGCAGGTGGCTTCGCATTCAAATGTAGAACTAAATTTCACCCTCAAAGTTGCACTTATGTCTAAATTAGGCAAAACATCTATTTCCAGAAAATACCTAATAAAGGAACACACGTGTCCTTCACATGAAACTCTTGAGAAGACTGCATCAAAATATAATCACCAAGTATAATTACTCCACCAAGTATAACCATGTATTTTGCTAAGTTCTTAAGAAATACAGGAAATCCAGCCAAGATGTTTGTCCATAGTTATGAAGCATTAACTTCTCAGCTCCTCCTCTCTAAACTGATCTAGGTTAGACCCCAAGTAAATGAGTCAGGCAAGTGCTTAAGTCTTAGAAATAGTGCTTGATTTATGTTTCTAAAAATACAGATAATATTTTGTAATGTGAATTTATATAAGTGAAGCACTGGATCCCCATTGAGTTCTGGCACTGTGATTGGGTACCGAGAGCGTCCGCAGTTTAAGTGGGGATGGCAATTCATTACTTTGAGTTGAATTTTAAATGAAGACAGGGAAAATAGGGGGATTAGCTCTGACATGTGTATCCATAAATTATTTGCAAAATCTGAAATAGCTTACATAATTTACTATCAAAACACAGTCTGTTCTTTTTATGTGGTGACCGGATAACAATCAGCAATTACCATTTTTATTTCTGCACATTAGAAGCAATGATTTTTGCTAATTTTTTTCCTTGTTGTTGTTTTGTTTATTAACAATGTAATACATTTTTATTGTAGAAGTTTAGAAAGCATAGAAAAACAAAAGGAATATTGGAGAGGAAAATCTCACTCCATTATCGCACCACACAAGGTAATCTACTATTTGGCATATTTCCTTTTGGTCTGTTTCACCATTCCTATGTTCTACAAATTGAATTCAGATTGGATGTAAATTTTTTTGTACTTCTATTTTTAACTTAATATTATATTTTGGGATTTTCTATGTTATTAAAACTCTTTACAAACATCATTTTATGGACTTGATTTTTCTACTACCAACATGTATTGGTGTTCTAATATTCTGAATAAACAGTTTCACATGAATGGTATTAACTAAAATACCAGTACATTTTATATTTAAATTTTATGACCAAAATACAAATAAATCAAATAATATAAAATGTATGGAATATACATTATTTGTGAGGTTTTTAAATTGATATAAGAGGGCAAAGGTTAAAAAAAGGTTACAATTCAGAGATTTTCAGACTAAGAGGATTTTTATTTCTCTTCAGCAGTCCTAAATTCATATGAAATGTTGTTAAAATATATCAGATAAAATAATTTATTTTTACTCTTACAAGTTTCCAGTAGAAAGGCTGAAAAGTCAAGAACTCTCTGAAAAGTAATAAAGCCATTGTATTTGTGAAATGACTTTCATTCTAGTGTAGTACTTTATTTTGCTCATTTTATCAGGGAATTATTAGACACTCTGCAATTTACTTGACTCTGCCTGGTTCATTTCTCCAAATGGAATGGTCTATCCATAAAGAAGAAATGGTTATTTCTCAATGATTTCTACTTAGTACTAAGGCATGAGTAGGATCCAGCTTCTCTAGGAGTTCTGTGTTTTTTCATCAACAGGACCTGCTATTCTACTGTAATCATGCTAGGATTCTCTGAAATTAAAACAAGGATCAACAGAAATGAAAAAATATATTTTATTAATAATCTGTTATTACCATTCTGGAAACTCTCATTTGTGGCATTTCATTTGTTCATGTGTCTGTCGGGGAGAAGAAAGGAAGTGTCCTTCTTTGAGTTTGCAATGAAGCATGGCAGAGATAGCAATGTTCATATGAAGGTGATGTGTTCACATGTCATGTGCAAACTGAATGACTACATTCAAATGAAACAAAATAAACAGGAAGAAGGGGAAAACAGCAAGCTTAGGTGTCAGGGACTCAGAGTAGAAAGTGTCTGAAGAGGATCTAGGTAGATAGAAACACAGTCCAAAGGAATTTCTAGAAATGCAGGGTAAGTCAATCTTGGTAGGTTTGTTCAGTTTCTCACGTTTTTGGTGTGAAGGCAAGGAACTATTAAAGGCGTTAACGAGAACAGACCACAAACAATCCTCACATTATCCCTATATTTATTCCTAGACTAAATCTTGACTAAGATCATCAAAAGTCATTGGAGGCATTTAGAAAGGAAGACAGATAATGGCATCAGAAGAAACAGCAGCAGTAGAACATGGAAGAGCTGTGATGCCTAAGTGTGGCAGAAATCTAAACACATCAGTATAAAATAGAATTTGGGGCATGTTAAATAAATATGATGTATTCCACATAAGAGAATAACACTTTAATTGGGTTGCTTCCAACAAAATATTTTACAACTCTACTGGTGCATCACACAAGTGTATCATGACTATTTAGCACACAAACTACCATCTATAGGAGACATAGCAATAATGGATGGGAAGCGTTTCACTCCAGTAATGATGAACCAGCAACGTGATCCTGCAAACTGGAGCAGTTTTCCCTTTCATAGATCCATTTGTCTTCCCCATGTGGGAAATCACATTGTAAACAGAATTTAAAAGGCGAAGTGGGGGGATTGCAGTCTCAACTCCCCTACAACTGTGTCATCACTTTTTTCCACACGAAAACACGCCTTGCCTTTTTAAGCTCTTTTAGGACTGCTCATCATTGTATGTGAATGGACAGAGAAGCCCAGAGGTCAATTTTATGGTGGCGGAAGATGCTACTTAAAATCAAAGCAGACATTGATTCAGACCATCGTTCTGCCCGTTCAACGTTTATGCATGCTCTGTTGTTTACCTATCCTACATCTCAGGTTTAAAATCAGTCTTATTGATAAAACATAGAAAGAGCAAAGATTTTCTTTAAAGTTGTTATTGAAGTAAATATTCATAAATAGAAGTGAACATATTTGACTGCATAATTCAGCAAATATTTACAAACTGAAAACATCTATGTAACTGGCACCCAGATCAAAAAAGAGATCCCTACGAGCACTCCAGAAGCATCCCTATCAACCACTCCCTACTCTAAAGGAAACAGGTTTACTAATTTCTCAAAAGAAAAAAAAATCAGTGTTTACTGTCATCGAATATTATGTAAATGGAATTATACAATATGTACTACTTTATATCTGACTTCTGCTGTTCAAACTTTGTCAAGTTTTTTCATATTGCAATCGTGAAGGATTTAGTAAAAGAATTTTTGTGAACGTGGCCAGGACAGTGCTAAAATAAAGAAATAATTTAATATTTATTGCTGTTGCTTCAGGTATTAAATAATAACAAGTAATAACAAATAATTCTTTTAAAAGTAGTAGTACTGATAGCTCAAGAGTAATCCATGAAGAATATCACTGTATTGAGAACAGCCCTGTCAATGTACTATAATTTCTAATCAATGTGTTCTAAAAGTGCAAGACACCCTTTAAGAAGTGATTTTGAGACGTAATCACTAAGTATCCTCACACAGACAAATGGAAGGGGTGCAACATTTTTTTGAGATGGAGTCTTGCTCAGTCACCCAGGCTGGATGGAGTACAGTGACGCGATCTCAGCTCACTGCAACCCCCTCCTTCTGGGTTCAAGCTATTCTCCTGCCTCAGCCTCCCAAGTAGCTGGAATTATAGGCGCCCACTGCGAGCCACCACTCCCCGCCTGGTGCAGCTTTTATATCCAAACCTGAGCTTAATCTACACCACAAGAACCCTGACATTTAAAGATATAGTACGCATTTATCACAATTTTCACTTGCCATTAATTTACATTCCCTTTATGCATCTTTTCAAAAAATAATTAGGATTTTATGCTGCAGTAAATATGCTTGTTCATCCATTAGTGCAAAGCAAAAGATTAATTGCATTACAATGGGAATCGGGACTACAACACTCCGAGTCACAATGATAACAGTGACAGCTGGGCTGCCCACACCAGACTTTGCTCTGATAAGCTTCAAAAACAAGTGTAGATGGGAAAATAATTAAATCACTGACAAGGCAGCACTAGCCTTATTTTCCCTCTTCTTGCATTCAATTTGCTATCATCAAAAAAAAAAAAAAAACAAGATTCATATTGCAAATTAGAAAAGGGTCCTTTTTTCCCCCATCTTCAAATGCCCTAGTTTAATATTAGTATAAGCTATATTGCTACAGATCTTTTCTTTAACTCCTACTGTTTATCTCAGCAAGCTAAATAAGAGAACTAGACTGATCTAATCTAATGTCTTAAAGGGGTATCCACTGAGAACCCAGTTGAGGTGGTTCCATTGTCATGTGACAAATGCAGTCACACAGGGCTCGGTGCTTGGTTTAATGCACTCTTGTCACTATCTTGAAATTCTTACTAGCTTTTCCTTTTTAAAGCAAAGGGTCCCACATTTTCATTTTGCTTTGGGCCTCACAAATTATGTACCCAGTCTTACCAATAAATGCAAAAAGGAGTAATATAATCTCTTTCTCAATCTATCTCACTCTCTGTCTCTCTCTGTAGATATCTACATTTATACCCATAGATCTCTATTTTTCTATATCTCTGTATGTTTCTTTATCTATGAAGACATATAGATGAGAGAGTTAAGTGAGATATATGTCAGTGAATACATCCACACATACTTATTGCTGCTTCTCCACAAGAAGGAACAGAAACAAACAACAAACATAGCAAAAAGCTTTTTTTCTTCTCATTTTTTTCTGATCAAATTAAAAAAAAAAAAACCAGTGTGATTGAGTGGAAATGGAGTATCTGTTTTTTGAGGAAATGTCTAAGAAGAAAGAGATACGTTATACTTGTTCTCCAGTCATCTCCTGTCTGTGGATACTTCTCTATGGTCCAAAATATACAAATCATTGTTTCAGTACCAATGGGAATTGACAACGCTTTTAACCTTGGGCAACAGTTTATATCACTCAAGGAAACATCTGTGCAATAATTTCCATAATGATCTAGCCTTCAATCACCACGAATCCCCCCACCGCCCCAAAAAAATGGTTTCAGAATTGCTCAACTTAAAACATCATTATTTGATGCCTAAACAAGATGACAACAGAGAATATCCCCAGCTCTGACATTCCCCCAACAAGCAGTAATAAACAGATGGCAGTGATTGTAACCAAAATGTATGGATAATCATCTTTGATGAATCATTTATCATGGCAGCTTCTCCTATGGCAGTGACTTTAGAGCCTCTAAAAACTTGGCCCTTTAGGAAATTGGCTGGTGACATAATTTATCTGCTACTCAGCTAGAAACTGGCTACCGCTTGTCCTACTACATAATTTTTTAATCTTGTTTTTTAAGGCCCTTGGATTTATTAAATGTTATTCATCATTTTTTTAAGTGGGAGAACAAGAGAGAGAGACTTTGTTATTGGTAGGGGTAGAAAGCCTCCAAAATGGGTCAGGTACCACAACAGAAAAAGACAGCCTGCTTCCGGGGAAGGGAAATGCAAATTAACTGCTACAGACACAAGTATGTTTTAATCCAGGCAGCAGTTGCTGAATAATCAGGGCCCAAAGGCCTTCATAAAGGTTCTAAGTCTTGTTACTGTGACTAACTAAATCTGTTTGAGTAATTTTCCTTTTGCTATTGCAATTACAGGGTTTTAACTCACTAGGTAGCTGATTTTGTGGCAAGTACATATTCAATGTGTTGGGGAAAGTGAGCTTCCAGGGCTCCCCTCTGGACTGCATTAGAGCAACGATCATAAATCCTCACTAAAGGGAAAATAGTTCTCAGGCAAAGCAGTTTTGGGGAATAGAGTGAAGTGAACAGTGGGAGGAAATGGACAGACATTTTACAAGCAATAGTTCTGCAAAACTAGATTATACTACTATACAGTCCTACAATACAATAACGGGACATAAAGTAATATAATACGACATAATGGAATGTCTTGTATTTTGATATTATATAAAATACGTGTTATATTTTTATTATTACTACAGATTAGCTTTCACATTAAACTTTGCTAGATCATTTTGATACTATTTAGATATACTTTTATAAGTAACACTTTTCCAGCTGTCTCCTCTCAAAACTGTGAAATCTTGATCCTATATCTCTCCCCTTTTATGGAACCTTGTGCACTGACACTTTGTCTTACTTGCCTTATTGTCCAGTTTGTCTCCTCTTATCCTGACATAAAATCTAGTACTAAAATGAGATCGAGGAAGAAGGTAGAGCAAGATGGCCAAATAGAAACCTCCAGTGATCGCCCCCTCACAGGAACACTAAACTGAACAACTATCCGTGTAAGAACCAAAAAACTAAATGAGCAATCATAGTCTCCTGGCTTTAGCATCATAAGAAACGAAGCACTGAAGAAGGGAGAAAGGACTGTCATGCACTGCCTGCACTACATCTCTCAATCCCAGACAACACAGCATGGGGAGAGAATCTATACACTGAGGACTGACAGCAAAGTGAGTGTGGAACTTTGCATTAGAACTCTGCTGTCTTGTCACGGTGAAAGCACAACACCAGCAGAATTACACTGGTGCCTGTGGAGGAAGCATTTAGACCAGCCCTTGGTCAGAGGAAAATCTCTCGTCCCAGTGGGAGAAGTCCAAGTCCCAGCCAGCTTCACCAGTGGCTGACCAAAGTGGCCTGAGGCCACAAATAAATGTCAGTATCAGTCAAGCTACAATGACTACCGCCCTTAGGTAAGCCCCAGTGCTTCACTGAACTTAGAGACAGTGGACTTCAGGTGCAACCCAGAGGGACATCCGCTGCAGCAGCCCCATCAGTGCCTGTATCATCCCTCCTCAAATTCTAGGCAATGAAGCTCCCGGAGAGACCCTTTCTGCCCAGGGGAAGGAGAGAGAAGAGTACAGAAAATGTTGCCTTGCACCTTATCAGCTCAGCTATAGTAAAATAAAGCACTGGGCAGATTCCTAAAGCCCCAGTGCTAGGCCTTTTCTCGTGGATAGCATTTCTAGACCACCCCTTAACCCAGCCCAGGGCCAGAAGAGAATATACTTTCCTGGTGGGACAGACCTAGTCCCAGCAGTATACACCATCTGCTGACTAAAGTAGCCTAGGGCCTTGAATAAATATCAGCAGCAACCTGGCAAGAGTGGCTGCAGGCATTTGGCAAGCCCCAGTAGCGTGCTGGTCTGAGAGTTTTTTAGCTCCAGGTATGACCTACTACAGTGCCAGTTGTGATGGCCATGGGAATGTCCACAGTACCTCTCCTCCAACTCTAGAAGAGAGACTGCTGCTTGGGAGAAAGTGAGGGAACAGAATGAAACACTTCATTTGGGGGAAAGTCTCCCTTATCTTCCCTAAGTCCACCAAGGCTGTGTATCTACAAGTCTGCAAAAATCTCAGCATTCCTGAGCTTAGGGAACCCACCAGTACTGAAATGCTACAGTGACCACAGGCTTAGGTCAAAACCCTCAATCCCCTTTGAAGTTTTGAAAAGCCCTCTCTGGAAAGATGGTTACAAACAAGTATAGACTTAGTGAGATCAGCATAAATACTTCACTCTTTAATAGCCAGACATCAATGAACAGCAATGTCCACAAGCGTCAGGAACTTCCAGGAAAACATGACTTCATCAGACAGACTAAATAAGACACTGTCATGAATCCTAGAGTAGTGGATACATCTGACCTCTCAGGAAAGTAAAAATAGCTGTCTTGAGGAAGCTCAATGAACTTCAGGATAACCCAGAGAACAAATTCAGAATTATATCTGAGAAATTTAACAAAAAAGATAAATAATTTAAAAAATCAAGCACAAATTCTGGAACTGAGAAACTGACAAACTGAAATATGCATCAGAGTCTCTCAACAGCAGAATTAAGCAAAAGAAAAAATCAACAAGCTCAACATCAACCTACGTTAAAATACACAATCAAAGAAGGAAAGAGAAAAGAAGAAAAAAAAATGCCTACAAGATCTAGAAAATAGCCTCAAAAGGAAAAATCAAAACACTATTGACCTTTAAAAGGATGTGGAGAAAGAGATGGGATAGAAAGTTTTTTCTAAGAAGTAAAGGCAGAGAACGTAGTTTGAATGTTCAAACTTGAGAAAGGATATGAATATAGAGGTACAAGAAAGTCAATGAACACAAAGCAGATTCAATTCAAACAAGACTATTTCAAGGCATATCATTATAAAACTCAAAAGTCAATGACAAGAAAGGATCTCAAGAGCTTGTTCTTTCCATAAATCTTTCAAACCTCTTTATATATACCCATTTACTTTATTCTGTCCGTAACGGGAAGATATATTGACAGAGCTTAAACATTTCAATTCACATCTATACATAGATAATAAGACATATTTTACCAGTATATATTTAATTGTTACAAAATATGGTTTTAATGTGGAATAACAAGGTATTCTATCTACAGCTGAGCATACAGTGAGTCCAGGAATTAATATTGCATTGGCACTTGAATCACCAAAGGGTCATTGATTAAGTCACTGGTTACTAAGTGTATTTGCATTTCTGTAGATTTAATAATCCATCTCAAAGATAGAATAAATTCTCAAAGAAATATAAATTCTTCATTTATTTATTTATATTCTTCTTTATTACAGACATGAGAAAGCACTTTTCATAACTAATATTCTCAGTTATGGATACTTTAGTAGTGTGGAAATTATAGATGCATTAATAATTATCCCTCACACACAAAATACAGTCTTAATAACTGTTGTCAGTGCACAAGTGCTGCTTACATAGTACTTTACCAGTTGGAGAGGCTTAAAGTATTTTATGTGGATTAATTAACTGGTTTGTTGGTAAGAGACCTGGCCCAGGATTGTATTAAGTTCTGAAGGATTACAGGCAGGATATAATGGAAATGGGAGCCCTAAGGAGTCAAAAAATGGAATCAATGGCAGTGACAATTTATCATTGTAAATTTATCAGTCTTCTCCATTGTGACATAATATAAAAGAATAATAATAATCTTTAATGTAGACCATTAATAGTTATGAAATCTTCTATAAATTGCACATTTAGTCTAAAATTACTTTAATTCCAAAACAGTGCACATCCTAAGCAATTGCAGATTCAAGATAAATTCTCTGGTCTTTGTTCTCTCCAACACACGCTCTGAAGATAAAATCAGTCAGGTCTTCCTATATAGAATTTCAGAAGCCAACCACTATGATGAGTCAAAATAAAAATCCATATGATGAAGGTAAGTTCTCCTGACCATGGAGAACTTACATGAGTACAATCTCTCAAGAGCTCAAAGACAAGGCAAAAGAAGGGATTGGTCTTAGATTATAACATTAAGCAGGATCTGGCACAGAAATCTGACTGTCATAAATTTATTTAATATAGTTGCTATCTCAGTATCCATATTTATGTGTAGCATAAGTTATCTGAAACCCAACAATACCCCATCACCTTTGGCCTAGTTAAAATTTCCCCTTCTTGTGTGGTGGTTTGCAATATAACCTATTTATTCTTCATTTTACTGATCCAAAACCCAACATATTCTAGAGCAGGTGAATAACAATAAAACTTACTGGTTAATACCAGACTTATGTTTTCTGTAAACTATCCAATCCACAATCCCCAGGGAAGGTAAAGAGATCACTTCCATGGACCTTAATAAATGCATAGACCTCTGGATTCCTCTCTCTTTCTCTCTCTGTCTCTCTCTTTCTAGCTCTCTCTCTTCTTCCCTCCCCATCCACCAACTGTTTGAGCTTCCTTCTACTTCAGGACTTTCTGTGGGCCCTTGTGGGCACCCTTCTTCTCTCACAGATTAATGAGTAATAAAATGCTTTTGTTATTTTATGTGTTTCATTGTTCTGCCTTCTCTGTGTCTCAAACCAGACTCACCCAAACCTGAGTCTCCTCTCAGTCAGGTCTCTCCTAGAGAGTAGATATTTTGGTAATAATATACTTAGCACAGGTCAGAAAAGAGCCACAGGGGTGTCTTCCAATATAAACAAGTTTGTGAGCGCAATACCTGGTTACAAGTTGGATACTTAGGCGTTAGGGTCCCTGCCAGTTTAAAGAAATACAGCATGAAAGGCACATAGTAAACATCCCTGGCTCCTCCCCTGGAGCTCCATCAAGACAGGGCTATAATTTATAGCCACTCTCCAAAGAGGCACTTTAAGATCAAGTTAGAGAAAATCACAACACTGACTTTTACAGGTGGAATTGACTGTGATTAAGCCGATTTGGCTTAAAGAATTAAGCTCAGGGCAGAGACAAATAAAATACTTGTATTAGGTAGCTCGTCATCTAATTTCTAGCTGATCAAATGTAGGATTGAGTTCAAGCCTTCATTCTTATAGCAGTTCCAAAAGAGTGGAAAGGCAAAATGGAATATTAGAGAAGAGTTCAAATGCTAGTGACAAATAAATATGGATGATGACTAATTATCAGTTGATTGACTTGAACAAGTTATTTTATGTGTTTAAAACTCCAGTAAAATTAACTCTAAAATAGGCATCATAATAATAATAATAACTACTTGGAATGGCTCTTGTCAGGATGAAGAAAATATACATAACATTTTTGCATAGTAGTTAATACAAAATGATATTCCACAATGCTAAGTACTATTATAATCATTATTGTACAAATAAAATATCTCGCTGATTCTAATGCTCTGAAATTTGGGGCAGAATATTTTTAGCATAATATTTGTTTCCTATAAATTAATATGTGAAATGAGTAACATCAAAAGTATTAGACCAACTTTTGGACATCCATCTTCTATTTTTTCCAGCTAAAACACATGGACATATGTGGATGCATCGTTGCTTAGTCCATTGTGAAACCTTTCCTGATAACTCTATTCAACTCTGACTTCTCACTTTGTTGACTGCCCATATTGTTAGTTGTACAGAATATGTTAGCACAAAAATTTATTTATCTCTTCACCATAGTTTCTCCTCCAGTCTCATGTGCATATAGCCTTATTAACCCATCTGTTAAATTTCTAGAAGTCAGGGATAATGCCTTATGTTTTCCATAGGTCTTTCATGCCCCATAACTAGGATATTCTGGAAACATTCTAAGTTTCCATAAAACATAACATAACATAACATAACATAACATAACATAACATAACAAGTCTGAATTCTTTTACACTTCTCCTATACTATTTATTTTGGTACTGTTCCCAGTTGAATTTGAACTCTGTCCTTTAAAACTGCAGTTTCTATAATAGTATACAGTTGTTTAATAATGTCCTAATCCATGCTACTTCGTAGTAATTCTCATTATATGCTTGTTTCTGAATTCCAGAGTTATCAAATGTTTTCTTTTTACATTTAAAAAATTGTAAGCTACCATTACTTCTTGATATTCAAGAGTATTCAGTTTATGGTCCATTTTGATATCCGAGTTTTAGTTTATCACAACACAGTCATTCCATAAAGTTTCCTTCTTCTTTCATTTGATGATGTTATGAGTATTATTCAAGAAATATCCATTTGAGCCGGGCACGGTGGTTCATGCCTGTAATACCAGCACTTGGGGAAGCTGAGGTGGGCGGATCACGAGGTCAAGAGATCAAGACCATCCTGGCCAACAGAGTGAAACCTCATCTCTACTAAAACATACAAAAAATTAGCTGGGCGTGGTGGTGCCCACCTGTAATCCCAGCTACTTGGGAGGCTGAGGCAGGAGAATTGCTTGAACCCGGGAGGCGGAAGTTGCAGTGAGCCAAGATCACACCACTTCACTCCAGCCTGGTACCTGGCGACAGAGCAAGACTCAGTCTCAAAAAAAAAAAAGAAAAAGAAATACCCATTTGGAATGGCTTAATTTTTTCAAGACTTAACACATTTTAAAAGTAATCAAGCTTTTAAATCTGTATTTCTTGACCCATAAGCCTCAAATTAATGTGATTAGTTATGTGACTATGCTACTATTTTGAAAACCAGAGGTTCATTTCACAAGAAGCATATGTCTGGGCAGCATTTAGGTTTTTTAAATCTTAATTTCAAAACTATTTTTATGTCAAAGGAGTAAAATGTTTACTAATTTGGGCAGTATATAGAAGTATGTATACATACATAAATAAAATCATCTGAAATCTTCTATCTAGAAATATTCACTATGTACTCTGTCTCAAATTTTTCTCATTTTAAAAAATTTTAGACTACAGAAAAGTTGCAAGATTAGTTCAGAGAGTTTTTATATGTCCCTCAAACAGCTTCCTCTAATTGTGGCACTTTGTGCAATCACAGTACCAGGGATCAGAACCACAGAACTTGTACCTCAGTAGCAATTCAGGAACCTAAATAATAACTTCTGTAACAATCAGCCCCAAATGGCCAGGATTGGAATGATAACTGACAGATTTCCTAATTTCTTGCTTCTGCTTCTTAAGGCCAACTGAAGAAAGCCAAATATGCGTCCTTAATCAATCACACAGGATGTTCTGCTTCTGGTTAGCCTACTTCCAGCTTCCTCAAGCCAGCAGCCACCAGTCAGGGAACACCTAAAGTCTTCTCTTTGCGTTCCACTGTGAAGCTTTCTCACTCTTCTGCCTGCCTTGGAGTTGCTGACAAAATGCAAGTGACAGTGGCTTCCTCTCTTGCTCTAGCAAGGTCCAAATAAATAGATTTTGCTTTTCTCATTTGACTGATCTTGTTCAATTTCCAAATATTTTTCTGCAGGAGTAAACATATCTTCAACTTTTGACCTCCATGATAATAGAGTACCCTTAAGTTCATTAATGTATGTGTATATGTTTATGTGTGTGTATATATATATATATATATATATATATGTCTATGTACACAGAGACACACATATATAATGATATATGTGTTTGTGTGTGTATACATGCTTCTGTGCACATTATATATTCAGGCTTTTTCCTTAAGCTCACATCATGATTGGGTGATAAATACATATTTTTGCATATAGTTAATTTGTATTCCTCATGGGCTCAGTCCAAAGCTCTCTTCAATTTCTTTCTCTATGTTTCTTTCTTTATCACTCTACCTCTATGAAGATGATTCTTGAATTTACATTTTTTTTTTCGCCCAGATCTTTCAGCAGAGCTTCAGACCTTATATCCTACTACCTCTTGAGTTGTATAAAGGCACCACAACTCATTATGGGTCAGTGATCTTCCTATTCCTCTACAAACCCAATACTCTTTTAGTGTTTCCAAAGTTGATAAATGGCACCACAATTCACCTAGCTGAGAAAGCTAGAATCCCAGATGTTATCACTGACACCTTCTTCTTTCCTTAACTACCATATCACATCCACATCCATTTATCTAGCCCTGTCCATTTTACCTTCTAAACATCTGTCAGTATTCTGAGAGTAAAGACCCACTTTTCTGTTTCATTGCCATTTCCATCCAAGTCTGTCATCTTTTACCTAGTATTCTGCAATAGCATCTTTTTTAGTTTCCTAAGACTATGGCAATAAACTCAAAAACTGTGTAGCTTAATACCACAGAAAATGGTCTGGAGGCTAGAAGTGGGAAATCCGTGTGTTGGCAAGGCAATGCTCTCTCTGATGGCTGTAGGGGACAACTCTTCCTTGCCTCTCTCCTAGTTCCTCATGTTTGGTGGCAGTCTTCGGCATTCCTCAGCTTGTATATGCATCACTTCAGTCACAAGGCTGACTTTTCCCCATTTGCCTCCAAGTTATCTTCCATCTGTACAAGTATATCTCTGCGTCCAAATTTCCCTCTTTTATAAGGACACCCGTGAAATTGGTTTAAAGCCCACCCTAATGAGCTCATTTTAAGCTGATTACCTCTGTAAGGACTCTCCATGTAAGGTCACATTCTAAAGCACACATTCCAGAGGTAAAGATTTCAACATATCTTTTATGGGTGATACAATTTAACCTTTAATAGAGTCTAGTCTAAGTGTGATGATGGCCCACATCTATAATTCTGGCATTTTGTGAGGCTGAGACAGGCAGATTGCTTGATCCCAGGAGGTTGAGACCAGCCTGGGCAATATGACAAAACCCCATCTTTACTAAAAATACAAAAAAAATTAGCCAGGCGTGGTGGTGCACACCAGGGGTCTCAGCTACCTTAGAGGCTGAGATGGGAGGATCACTTGAACCCAGGAGGTCGCAAATGCAGTGAGCTGTGATTGCACCAGTGCATTTCAGCCTGGGCAACAGAATGAGACTCTGTCTCAATAAATAAATAATCTAAATCCTTCTTGATTTTCTCTACATACCCAATAATCTATTTCTACTCATAAATAAGAGTAGATTTTTCAAAATATAACCTTATCAGTTATTTCCTCTGCTTAAAATTCTTTCATGCTGTTCTACCAGTCTTAGAATAAAAGCAACATTTTTTTAATAAGACCCATAAGGGTCTCAGTCTGGTTTTAGCATACTTGTCATATGACACCCTACTCCTCCATAGCTTTCTGTTTAAACCAAAACATTTTATATATATATTTTTTTTTTTTAATTTTTTAATTAATTAATTAATTAATTTTTTCCTGTCATGCTTCCTCTTGACCTCAGGGCTCTGTTTACCATTTCTCCTGTTTAGAATGTTTCTTCATTCCTCCTTTTATCTAGTCTATTTAGATATATATATCTCTCTCTTCAGTTGCAAGATAGTCCTTCCCCAGCCCTACATTACTCTGTATGTCTTCATTCCAGAACTATAATTCTGTATTTATATCTGTCCCTTCAAGTGGACTCTGAGCTTTACTGAGGGCAAGAAATCATAGTTGGCCTTTTTCACCATTCTACCTCCAGTCTCTGGTACAATGACTGCCACGTCATGGGTGTTCAAAATAGTTTTTTGACTTGAAGAATAAATGATTGAATAAATGAATCAGATGTATGTAATTCAGAGCAGTTTTTTCAAACTCTCAGTATTAAAAGGCTAGTTGTTTTCTCAATCATTTGTGAAATTAAAAAAAAAATTAAACCCAAATTGCTATAAAAGCCTTAAATGCTTTTACTTTCTATGCTTATGTCACCATGGACCAATAGTCAACTGTTTGCTGACTGAAGCCAGCCCATGGACCATGTTTTACATAGCATAATCTTTATGTCTTCCCTGATTTAGTGATTATGTCATCCTAAGAAATTTGAAATTAAATCGATCTCTTTGCAGGACAAGGAATTTATATATTCTATTTAAAAAATAAAAATATATGCATAGCAAACCATTGCCATTTAACTTACTCATTTGCTCAGAGTACTGCAACCTGAACACTGGATATTTTTCAACCAGGGTTCACTGCTAGATTTTTATTCTCTTTACGTTTTCCATTTCCTCTATGGCCTTCTTAAGGAGGAGCACCTGAACCATAAATTAAGCCCAGAGTAGCTATCTGCCACTTTGATCAACTTAGCCTGTTAATATTTTTCTGGATCAGGTACCATGTGTTACAGTGATTATGCAAGTGGGCACTTTCCATTTGAAAGTGGTAGTGATGAATTATTCGTTTACCAGCTTGTCAAACGTACACATTGCTAACCTAAGAGTAACTGCTGGAGTCTTATTTCTTCCAGGAAGGGTTGAAAAATATAACTGAACACATAGATTAACTTCTTTAGATGGGGAAAACACTATCAGGCAACACTCCAAATTACTAACAATAACTGTAAAACACAGTAGTTTGAATCTTAGAATTCTAGATATTAAAAATAGACATATATATTCCTAAGATTTAGAAACAGTCTCATATATATGGCTATTCTAATGAAAGCAATACCAGGTTTAAATATATATATATATATATATATATATATATATATATATATATATATATTTATATATATTTGAATATTATATATATGTATGTTCTTATTATATATAATATATATATTTAACCTGGCTTTGCTTTCATTAGGGTTTCTCTGAAACCAAAGACATATCCCCAGTAGTTAGATAGGTATTATGTTTGTCACCTAGAGTCCTGGGAATGTTTCTGGTAGAATTTCTTTTCTCCTTAGGGAGGCTGCTTATATGGAAATATAAATAATAAACCATATGACACAAAATTACTTTTGTAGCAAGTGGCAAGTGGTGCATAATCCAAGACATTTATGGTGATAGCTATTAGCTAAACTTCCAAATTCAAAGAAAATAAAAGTAAAAATTCTACGTCTGCAGCTATTTTAAAACCTTGAGGTAAATCAAGATTTCTGCTTAGAAGGTGCAGATCAATCATCATATCATTCATTGATGCACATCAGTCATTGACTTTGCCAATAAATATTCCATGATTCTTGAGCTATGAAATCTACTGGATGAGAGATAATAGATTACCGAGGAATAGAAAAGGCAGAGATGACCTCTTCTGTCATAGATTACCAAAGAGGAACTCCATGCTCCAGAGGACTCTTCTCTGCTCCTCTTCTATTCACATCCCACCATGAGACAAAGAATCTGTATTCCAATGGGTTATGTCTTTTGGGAACCCATGTCTCTTCTTTCTTTCTTCTTTCTTCTTTCTTCTTTCTTCTTTCTTCTTTCTTCTTTCTTCTTTCTTCTTTCTTCTTCATCTTCTTCTTCTTCTTCTTCTTCTTCTTCATCTTCTTCTTCTTTCTTCTTCTTCTTCTTCTTCTTTCTTCTTCTTCTTTTTTGACAGAATCTCGCTCTGTCACCAGGCTGGAGTGCAGTGGCACGATCTCAGCTCACTGCAATCTCCTCCTCCCAGGTTCAAGCGATTCTCCTGCCTCAGCTTCCTGAGTAGCTGGGACTACAAGTGCACACCACCATCTCCAGTTAATTTTTGTATTTTTAGTAGAGACTGAGTTTCACCATGTTGGCCAAGATGGTCTTGATCTCTTGACCTCATGATCTACCTGCCTCAGCTTCCCAAAGTGCTAGGATTACAGGTGTGAGCCACCATGTCCGGCCCATGTCACTTCTTCCTGAGCATGCTTTAGGTACTTGGCACACATGAAATTTTCTGCCCATATAGCCTATACCAACTTGAAAGTCCTTCATTGGCTTTTTCAAAAGATTTAACTCACCAAAAGGCAGAACACATCACATGTATATAAACCCATAAGCTCAATGGGTGGCCAAGCGATAACTGTGTGTCTGCAGACCTTAAATATACAGGCTGGGGTATCTATACACATGTACATGAGGCCCCTCAAGGTGCAGGATGTGTGCATATAAAGGAAGAGAGAGAAGAAAGCCAAGGTGGCTCCACGTTCTAGCATGCAACTCCAAGAGATACAATAATCTTATATTCACATCTGGTTTGCTAGGTCATTTGTAATGATGTATTTGCCAATGTAGGAGAACGGAAAAAAATGTAAATAGTTTATTTAATAGAATGATTTCAGTCTCCAAGATATTTAGACATATGTTATATGTGTCTCCATTTTCCCCTGTCCTGTTGCACATATGTTAGGGAAGATCTCCAGAAGGCACACTCAAAAGGAATACATAGAGTTTAATGCAGGAATATTTACAAAGGTGTTAAAAATGTTAAGAAAACTCCATGGCTGGCAATAGCAGGAATCGACTACTATTACTAGGCCTGAGGACACTGGTAGGGGGAACTTGTTATTAGAACTAGAAATAAATTAGCTAAGAAGAAGGCTTCCCTACAGAAGTTGTGGCCCTTAATAAGAGCAATGCAATCACTGTGAACCCACAGCCTGATGGAGAGACAGCTGAGTGAATACCATAAACCACTAACTTACTTGGCACTCTGTCTCCTGTTGGTATCTTATTATATGTTAAACCTAATCAGCAGCCAGATGAAAAGAGGGACTGATTGACACAATCCATAGAGTTCAGCCTCCCAGCTTAAAGTACAGTAGGGTGAAGGATAGAGAGAAGGAGAGGTAAATGGAGATTATCCAACATGGAATGGCATCAAACCATATCCAGATTCAAATTCTTTCTTTTCATTACTGTGGAGCTTGAGGAAACTCTTAATTCAAAATCTCCATGTCTTCATTTGTAAAATGGATCTCTTATAATCCCTATATTATGGGAATGTAAAAATTAACACTTGTAAAGAATTTAGCATGGTATTAGGCAACTGGTAGATTGTTCACAAACATTAGCTCATATTAGGTGGTTATGGAATTTCACAAGATGAAGTCAGTGCTCACAGTTCTTCCAATAAGAAATACTATCAATTATTTATTCATCAAGGTAACATTTGTTTAGTGCCTAGTATGTATCATCTACCGTGCTGAGCTATAGGATACAGAATTTTTTTTTTTGAGACAGAGTCTTGCTCTGTTGCCCAGGCTGGAATGCAGTGGCACTATCTGGGCTCACTGCAACCTCCACCTCCCAGGTTCAAATGATTCTTCTGCTTCAGCTTTCCAAGTAGCTGGGATTGCAGACATGCTGCCACCATGCCTGGCTACTTACTGTATTTTTAGTAGATGCAGGGTTTTACTATGTTGACCAGACTGGTCTCAAACTCTTGACCTTGTGATACACCCACCTCAGCCTCGCAAAGTGCTGGGATTATAGGTGTGAGCCATCGCACCTGGCTGGATACAGAAATTTTCTATAAAATAAAAATAAAAATCCTTGTTCTTTCAGAGTAAATAAGAAAAGGCCCTGCTCTAATGTAGTTTTTAAATTGACTTGGAGTAAAAACAAATAAATAGGCATTTTCTATTCAGAAGCTAAGCACAAGTGATATAGTATCTCGACTTTGGAATCAGACTTTGTAGATTTAAATCTCAGATTTTCTACTTACTAGATTTTTTTTTCCTTTGGGCAATTTTCCAGTTACACCAGAACTTAGCAGCTTAAAGCAGTCATATTATTACATTCACATATTCAATGGTCATGGATTTAAAAACATATATAATGATAACGTATTTCTACTGCTTGTAACTGCAACTAAGAGGATTCAAAACTCTCAAGGTGACTGCATGGCTGAGGGCTGGAATGATCGGGAGGTATTCTAATTCACATATCTAGCAGTAGACACTGCCTGGAGCCCAGGCTGGGCTGTTGGCCAGACATTGTCTAAACTCAGTCTGTGTTATATGGGCTTCCTCAGCACATGGCAGCCTCAGATCTTTTAGTTGGCTCCTCAAGGATCCAAAAATGAGTGCCTAAAGAGAACCAGTGCGGAGCCACTGATACAGTTCCCAATCTTGCTTTGGAAGTCACAGAGTATCTCTTCTGTAGTGACAAATCCACCCAGATTCAGGGATAAGAAACATAAAACCTATCTTTCAATAGAGGAAGTATTATAGTCACATTCTAAGGGTGTATACATAAGGTAAGAAACATTGTTGCAGCTTTCTTTTGGAAAATACAACCCTACTTAACCTCTCTATAACTGTTTTCTTCATCTATAATATGGAGATTCTATAGTATGGAGATTCCCTGTAACTGTTTTCTCGTCTATAATATGGAGATTCTTCTAGTCTGTTATTGAATATTCAAAAAGAATATTATATAAAATCAGATAACATATATGCTTGAAATTGTGTCTGATATGTAAATATTCAATAAATATTAGGTAATACTTTAAAGAACCAGATACCATCAGAAAAATATAAGTAAGATCCCTAGGCTTGAGGTAAGGGGATCATTCAGGCAATATATCAAACTTTAGATGTAAAGGATAGGTATGAATTATCCAAGTGAAGCACAAAGAAAAAGGAGTTTGTTTCTTCATTAAGCAAAAGCTGAGATGATATACACAGAGGCTCAACAAAACAGTAACTTTAAAAACCCTGTTTATTTCTCATTTTTAACTGAATACGAATACCTAGGTCAGCAATATTTCATTGACAATTATGGCCATAACCTCCTTTCAAGTTTGCTGCTCATCTTCCTAATGCATAGGTGTTGTCTGATGTTATTGCCAAAGCTGGTCACATAATATTTAGGTTCCAAATTGTGTAAGATGTGAGCAAAAGGTGAAAAAAAACATAATGTATTTAGACTCAGGCCTAGAAGTGACACATGTTGCTTCTGCACACCTTCCCCTGGGAAATTACTAGATCATGTGACTTTACCTAATTGCAAAGATAGTGGTACATACAATCTGGCTGGGAAGCCATATACCCAATAAGAGTGAAAAAGATATAGTTGAACTAGCACTCTCTTATATCTACACTAAAAAAAAAAAAATGGGTGAAAGGTAAGAGAGATTCTTCTGGTGACTACAAGTTACAAGTAATTTAGCAAATGAGATAGAGAATAGAGAAGGATGAGGAGATAAATCAAATAAAATTGAAGAGACAGGAAAGAGTTAGGTTATGAAGATTATTGTGAGCCAAGTTAAAAGTTTGTATTAAACATGCAATGGGAAATCAGTAAAGGTTCTTAACATGAGAAAAACATCAGACAGCCAGGTGCAGTGGCTCACACCTACTATAATCCTAGCACTTTGGGAGGCCGAGACGGGCAGATCATGAGGTCAGGAGATCAAGACCATCCTGGCTAACACAGTGAAAGCCCATCTCTACTAAAAGTACAAAAAATTAGCCAGGCATGGTGGCACGTGCCTGTAGTCCCAGCTATTTGGGAGGCTGAGGCAGGATCACTTGAACCTAGGAGGCGGAGGTTGAAGTGAGCCAAGATCACACCATTGCGCTCCAGCCTGGGCGACAGAGCAAGACTGTCTAAAAAATAAAAGAAAGGAAGAAGAGAAAAACATCAGATGTGTAATTTCAAAAAACACCTTGGAAAGAATGTGGTACATAAAACACAAGAGTTAATAGTGGAAGCCACGGAGATGAATGTGGTTTTGTTTCAATAGCTGCAAACTCTATTCATCTATATTTATTAACATGGCATAGGAGAGCATGTCTGGGCAGGATATGCTAGAAAAACAAGTGAATGAAGGAAGTAGTACTTTATTTATTGTGCAAATTTTATACTTTTTATGTACATAACAAGAAACTTTAACTAATATTGATATGTCAGAAATGGTGGCCATATTGCAAAATCCAGTTATATATTTTTTAAATTCTGAACTCTAATTCTAACATTTGGAAATATAGTAACTGATATTATATATAAAATATACAACCATTCTCTAAGAGGTGACTTCCCAGAAAGATGACTTATTTCGGCAAATAATATCCCAATTTGATTTCAGTTATTACACATAAATATGTTAATATACTTTAGTTATCCTGAAATTTTACATAAAATAATTTTTTTCCATCACTAACACTTGTGATCATCTGCAAACTTAAGTATGAAGCTGTCAAAATGAGTCAATGACAAGTATTGAAATACAATAATTCATAACAAGTAGCTGAAAACACAACTGAGATTAGCTTACAGTTGTATAAATGATAAGTATTTGAAAAGAGACTAGACTTAATTTAGATTTGGAGGGTAAGAAAGGCATCTAAAGGTTGAGCACTGTGGCTCAATCCTGCAATCCCAGCACTTTGGGAGGTCAAGACAGGTGGATCACTTGAGGACAGGAGTTCGAGATCAGCCTGGCCAATACGGTGAAACCCCATCTCTACTAAAAATGCAAAAATTATCCAGGTAGTAGTGGCACATGCCTGTAATCCCAACTATTCAGGAGGCTGAGGCAGGAGAATTGCTTGAACCCGGGAGGCAGAGGTTGTGGTGGACTGAGATCACACCACTGCACTCTAGTCTGGGCAGCAGAGTGAGACCCTGTCTCAAAAAAAAAAAAAAAAAGGCAAAGGCATCTAAGAAGAACACTGAAGTTTTGGGCAAGTTACAGAGGCACAAGTTTTAGGAGCAAATATATCTGAGTTTCTTAACTCCCACTGTGCCAGTTACTAGCTCTGTCACTCTGAGAAGGTCATCTAACTTCTGTGAACCCACTGTTTTCCCTATAAATTTATAATATCTACCTTATGTTAGATAGAAATATTGTAACTATGTCAATTTAAATATACGTAAAATGAGTAACCAAGTATCAAGTCACAATATGTGCTTCCTTGTGAAAGTCTGTCTCCATCAGAGCAACTTTTCCTTCTGACACTTTGTTGACTGCCAAGCTCCTGCAGCCCCAGAAAAACTCTGCAAAGAACATCACAACATATCAGTAGCCAAAGGCTGAGGATTTCATCTTTGCATTGAGAGAATATGTCAATATAGGAAGAGAACACTGTACAGATATACAAAATCAAGTGAGTGTTATTTATGAGAAAGTGATCATCTAAAATAAGATGTGCCAAAAAAATTGAAAACCAATAATTTTCCATTATCGGAAATACAGTATGATACAAAATCAGTAACATCTTGAAGCCCATTTATATAAATGCTTTAAAATAATAAATCTGCTAAAAGGATAAGTATAAGATATGCCTGTTATTTCTCTTTTAAGAATGAATTCATTTTTTTTTTAGATATGAAGGTAGGAGAAGAAATAATTCACTTTTACGCAAATAGAGAATAGTATTCAAAATCTGTCCCAGATAATGTGTCAATAATCCTAAAGGACAAACAGAATGCTCTAATTGGAGACAGCAGGCAAGAAAAGGAATGTGAAATTCAGCAGTAAAATTTGATGAATCCAAATGTTAGCCTGTGTTGTAAAAAAATACATTCTTCAGTATTTAGTTTATCACACTTTGGTGTTAAATTACTATAAATGAAGCTTTATGAGATGAATATTCACTTTGTTTAACATCTGCCCCATTTTTTTCTAGGCCAATGTAGTAGTGAACATAATAAATCTTTTGCTTAGGTAATTTCTCTGTTACAGCAATTACATCAAATTTCATAAACATTTATCATGTGAGTGTTATATGAAAAGCATGAGGCCAGAAGAAAATGAAGGGATAAATAAGCAAATAAATTACCATGCCTTACAGGTCAAGGCAGGTGGACCCCTGACATATGTTGAGACATTCTTATAAGGTTGACTTCACTTTTATTGTAAAACAAAACAAAAATTGAAATCAGACAGTATTTTTAAAGAATGACATTTGTTTTAAAATAAGAATTTTGAGAGAAAACATTTTTGATTACATTAAAGAAAGAGATTTTAATTTCATGGTAGGTGGTCTTGAAGCAGGGTTCTTTGGCAAAGAAAGTACCTAATCCTGGCCTTGAGAAATGTATGGGAATTTAAGAGGCAGAGTTTGTACTAGCAAAGAAGGAACACCACAAATAAAGGCATAAAGAAAGTGGATCTTCAGGGAAAAACAAGTGGTCCTCTGTGCTTATAGTAGAGTATGTGTACTGGAATAAGAAATAAGAAATAATTTTTATAAAAACAATACCTGAAAAAGGAGGGTTTTAAAAATAAGAACTTCAGGCTGGGTGCAGGGGCTCATACCTATAATCCCAATACCTCGGGAGGCTGAGGGGAGTGGATCATCTGAGGTCAGGAGTTTGAGACCAGCCTGGCCAAAATGGCGAAACCCTGTCTCTGCTAAAAGTTCAAAAATTAGCCTGGCATGGTGGTATGTGCCCATAATCCCAGCTACACTGGAGGCTGAGGCAGGAGAATTGCTTGAACCCAAGAGGTGGAGACTGCAGTGAAATAAGATCACACCATTGCACTCTAGCCTGGGTGACAGAGTGAGACTATGTCTCAAAACAAAACAAAACAAAACAAAACAAAGAACTTTATTGATATGTAATTCAATGCCATACAATATTCACATGTGAAATGTACAATTCAATGCTTTTAACTATATTCACAAAATTGTGCAATCATTGCCACAATCAATTTTATGGGAAAAAAGCATTTGAATCAGAGGAATCTATTTTTACTTTATTTCCCATGTTCTCTAAATCTGCTCTAATTCTATCTAAGCAAAACATCTTTACACTGCTCTGTGGATTATATTCCACAGAAATTTCTTCCTTTGCAATCAAAGTTTTAAGCAAACCAGTAAATATTTACTAAGTACCATATGCTTACAACTGGGCTACTCTTTTTCCCTTGGTTCAATTTGATTTTCCTTAAAACTTAACTTTAGAGCACAGTAATGATCATTTATATATTTCTCAAAGCTATCTGAAAATTCACATGGTGGGCTATTATCTCTATTTTTAAAGTAAGAACACTCACAATCAGAAACATCGGTACTTTCTCATATGTCATACATCTACCAAATGTCAGAAGCATGACTAGATAACTGGTCTTCTGTCTTTAAGGTCAGACCTTTTTCCATCATTTAACACATCTACCTCCTCAGTTGCTGGTCATGATCTGCTGTTACATTTAGTCACGAAATTGACAGCCCCTCCATCCACCCAGACACATGCAAAATCTAAGCAGTTTGGGAGGGGTTAGGATACAAGATGGTTATACTGATCTTCTTCAGATTTGTTTTAAAACATTTTAGAAATCTAATTATAGAATTAGAAATGGCTTAGGAAATGGATTTTGTTTAAAAACAAATTTAAGACTATAGAATTATCCTAGAATGAATTTGACAAGAAAAGCACATGAGCAATAAACCTGAATAAGACAATTGAAACCTTTTGTGAATACTAATTATTGAGTAGACAATACACAGAAGGCATGTTTGTAGACTGTAGACAATCCACAGTCATGTTTGGTAGATGTGTGTCTTATAGGAAAGCACTGATGTTTCTGTGAATTTTCTTACTTTAAAAATAGAGATAATAATCCCACTATATTAATTTCCGAATAACTTTGAGAAATATGTAAAATGCTCATTGCTGTGCTCTAAAGTTCTAAGGAAATCAAATTGAGCCAAGGGAAAAGAGAGTAGACCAGTTGCCTTGTAGCAGAAATTCCTAAACTGACTGTTCTTAATAATAACTTGTAAGCAATAACCAATTCTATTATGCATATGGCCACTAAGTAATAAAATTTTGCAGGTCATTAAGGCCATATTCATGCACCATTTGAGAGCAATTCCATGAGGTAGAAAGCTGAGGCTAAGAGAGGTACAAAGATTTGTCCAAGTCGTTGGAGTCCAGGTATTCTGAATGCAAATAACAAGGGCATTTGAAAGGGCCAAAACCCAGAATGCACCATTCCTAGTTCTGGCTTTCCAAAGGAAGACCTCTTCATTGAAGAAGGTTTAGACAAAGTTCTATTCCAAATGTAAGTGCTTCACATTGGGCCCTGACCTATCACAAGCTTGAAATCCCAGGAGAGTATTTTCTCTCTTTCTAATAAGCCATATCAAGTATAATTTAAGTGAAATGAAGACAAATCATTCTTCCCTACTCAAGCCCTGACCTTAACATCAGCTCCCCAAGTGTGCCAATTACATACTTTTTTATTTTTTATCCTTCTTATTATTTATTTATTTATTTATTTTGTTACAGGGTCTTGCTCTGTCACCCAGGCTGGAATGCAGTGGCACAATCACAGTTCACTGCAACCTCTACTTCCTGGGCTCAAGTGCTCCTCCCACCTCATCCTCTCAAGTAGCTGGGACTACAAGCATGCACCACTATGCCCAACTAGGTTTGTTTTCTTTTTTAAAAAATGTTTTGTAGCTGGGCACAGTGGCTCACACCTTTAATCCCAGCGCTTTGGAGGCTGAAGTGAATGGATCACCTAAGGTCAGGAGTTTGAGACCAGCCAGGCCAACACAGTGAAACTTCATCTCTACTGAAAATAAAAAAAATTGGCCAGGCATGGTGACACAACTCTACAGTCCCAGCTATTCAGGAGGCTGAGGCAGTTGAACTGTTTGAACCTGGGAGGCAGAGGTTGCAGTGAGCTGGGCTCGCACCGCTGTACTCCAGCATGGGTGACAGAGAGAAACTCAGTCTCCAAAAAAAAAAAAAAAGGTTTTAGAGATGGGCTTGCTATGTTGCCCAGGATGGCCTCAAACACCTAGGCTCATGTGATCCTCCTGCCTTGGCCTTCCAAAGTGTAGAGATGACATGTATGAGCCACTGTGCATTCAATCATATTCTTAGTCTAAGCTTCCAGTATGCTTAATGTATCATTCTTTTCTCTATAGTAATTGTTCTTCTAACCTGATGACTTGCATGAGGTACCTTGGAATGCTGAGACCTAATTTCTCCTTTTCCTGGGCATTGTTTGAGGAATGTTTGGAGATGGGAAGAACTTTGAATTTTATATGACTTCTTTCACTCCTTGATACTTCTTTTAGTGCCACTCTTCTAGCAATAAAACTTTAACAGGAATAGACCATGATGTTTCACTG
Source organism: Plecturocebus donacophilus (assembly GCA_004027715.1). Taxonomy (NCBI): domain Eukaryota; kingdom Metazoa; phylum Chordata; class Mammalia; order Primates; family Pitheciidae; genus Plecturocebus; species Plecturocebus donacophilus. Next base: position 121,717 of record PVKP010001917.1, read on the forward strand.
ACCATTTTCCAATGTGTTTATTGCCAAACATAAAAGCCTATCTGAAGAAAGAGGCCCAGGATAGATACATGGGATCAAAACACAGAGGAAGTTCTGTGCTTTGGAGACCTTAAAACTCTGGAGTGAGATGACGCCCTATAAACAGGATGGCCAAGTGATTCAGAAATCAGCATCCATGCTGTATAATGCAGATTCCTCCTTTTGCTATTAAAAGGAGGATGGTGAGGATGAATTTCCCCTCATATCAGCAAGAGTACAAATGGAGAATAGTTGGCCATATGTCTAAATATTTAAAAGATGGAAATCAGTGTTAAAAAAAAATGCTGATCTTTGTAATGACATGGAAGGTCAGGCTTGACTTTAGAATTCTAAGACACTTCATGGTCCCATGATAGATTTGGCTACATTAGGAGGGTTGGCCTGGGTCCAGCAACTTTTTTTTTTTTTTTTTTTTTTTGCTATTCTTTGTTCCATAGCATTTGGAATCTCACATGCTTTGGGGGGTAACTCAGGCTCCCAACCCCATCCATGTTTCCTCACCCAAACACCCTTACTGGAGGTCTAGAGGTCAGTACATCACTAGAGAAACCCACTAGACAGATCCTTCCTTGAAAACTCTGTCAGAGTCAATGAAGGCAGGGAATTCTTGCCTTCTGAGTCTCTACAGCATGATTCAGAAGCGGACATGTGTTAAGTGTGGGCACATTTCTGGAGCCTCAGAGAATTCTTGCCTATTAAGAAAGGATATGGCTAAAGGGTCATAGCAGATCCTCTAAAGAACAAGGTACCAGGCTACCTCCTTTTGCAAAGGTCTAAGAGAGGTACCATTCTCATTCCATGCATCCTCCAAGCAAACACACAGAAAAAATTATTAGCTTCTCACCTGGACAGGTCATCATGTAACTCAGAGACTGAAGATGTCACCATGGCCTTAAAGGAGCTCAGTCAACGAGAACTGATGTGCATAGGGACATATAATTTCTATCAAATTTAATACCTTTATCAAAGGCATAGAATAGTGAGTGGAGGGAAGTTAACTCCTAAATAACAAAAAGTGAAGAAATAACAAATAATACCTAACAGAGAAGGGGACATTGATTGAGAGAAGTTAAGTAACTTGACAAACCTCACGCAATTAGTAACTCTGAAGAAAGTCAATCCCACAACTTTCGGTCTTCAAAACCCCATGTTCTTTCTGCTTTCTGGTAGCTATCTTCTGCAAAATGAAGTGTCTATCACAGATACTTGCTTGCATCCTTCCCTCTTTTAATTTCCTATAAAACTATTTTATAGGGTCTCTTTTTAATACAGTCTGCTCTCAGATGCACTCTTCACTCCCCATTATACGACCTCTGTAACCGGGTTGGGGGAGGGGACGGCGCTCAGCTCCCTCCCCTGATGGAATGTGCCCCAGGTTCTTGGGCTCTCACTCACCCAAGAATGGGGAGAGGGCCCTGGCTGCACGGTGAGCTCCTTCAAGTAAACATCGAACCCAAAGAGTTTTGCAGAGAGCAATTTATTAGGCAGAGAGAGACAGAGGGGGAGAGAAGTAGAGAGAGCTCCCATGCTGTTGTGGGAGGGGATTCCAGAGAGGGAAATCCCTATAGGAAGAAAGGGAGAGATAGCTCCCATGGAGATCCAGAGATGGAGTCCTACAGGTAAGGGAGTATGGGGGATTTCAACCCCAGAGTTACTCCCACCCCATTCAAGTTCTTGTCCATTGAGAGGAGTTTTTCTAAACTTCCTCTGGAGTGATTTTCAACTCTGATATTGGATTGGTTGCCTGGCCTGCAATTAAAGCCTCTTCCCTTGGAGCTCTTGGCAGGCTTTCTAAACAAAGGAAGCTCACCTGGGCTTTCTACCCAGCTGGAGCATGGGAAAGTTAGACAAATAACTCTAGGTTCCGGGATGGAGAGGTGGATGGAGGCATGGTACTGGGAAGCTCTTGCCTTTGAAACCACGCCCCTTGTGGACCTGGGAAGAGAAGTTAACATAGTTTCTCACTTTCTTTCACAAATAGGATGACTTATTTAATTTTGTCCATCTTCATGTTTGTCACGATTTGTTGGTGCCTGTTCTCTGCTTCTTATCCTCTAAACCCACTGTCTTTATCAAGTACCAGACTTCCAGATTTCTGATCCATCTGTGAAGCTCAGCAAGGAATTCTGCTTATCTGGGCATTTCATAAGAAGGAAGAACCTTGCATGTGAATACCCAAATCTAACCCCTCTGCATGCCTCCTTTGGCTCATTACCCTTTCTTTAAAAAAGTTCTTCTTGCAAGTTTCACACTAGGTGATTATGAAGAGAATTAAGTGATGTGCATTTCTTAATCAATTTCATGCTGAGAAGATCATTAAGTTACAACAGAAAGAAAATTTTCAGGAAATTAATGCCCTACCTAGTTTGAACCCTTCTCTGTATCCATCAGGCATGCCTGGATACTCAACATTGTCAGCAAAAATAAAAAATAATCAATGAATAAATAAAAACATTCATTCTCAGTAAAGACATCTTCTCAAATACTAGTTACCAGAGGTTGTATGTGGAATGATAGTGATATCTGCAACCACTCTGGAATGCTGTGTCTTCAGAAAGATGTAAAATAGCTCTATTTTATAATACACTACTACATTCCAAGTGTCTAATACTTACAATTTCTAATCTTTGCATATCTCTGTGAATTCATTATCTCCTCATCTAAGAGATGAAAATAGGAGAGACTGATAGCCAGACACACTTCCCCAAAGCCATAGAGCTGATGAGAGATAGAGCTGAGATTTGGAAATATGAATTCAGCTTGGTACTGGGAAATCCTGCTCCTCCAACAATAAATATTATCAGAAATTTAGGAGGAACTAATCCTCTTAAAACTTAGGAGCCCACAAGTTGTCTCACCCCTGTAATAGTACCAGCTTATCATTTGTCCATGGACCAGAAGTTTGAGTAGTTTCTGGGGTGATTGCCAACATGGTAGAAGGGCTGGTGTTTAAATGAGATGGACCTAGGTCAGAATTTTAGTACTTTCTACAATTACTTGTGAGACCTTCAATCATGTCAGTAACCTTACCTACACTTCAGTTTACTTTTTTTGGAAAATGTATGTTACAAATTTGCATCCTATTCCACAATGTAGGTGAGATAGAAAGGCAACTTTATATTTTTTCAATGTAGCTGAATTTCTATTTTTAGCTCTAATTCTGCAAAGGAGGTAGAGATATATTCTTAGTCAATTGGATGCCCCATTACTCACTCCTTTTATTATGGAATTTGAGAAAGCTTACATAGATACCAGTGGTGAACAATAAAAAGGAGTAATTCTAAGTATCTGTCTGAATCAGGTAAGCCCAGCATTCTTTACTGTTATCTTTCGACTTTGATTCACAAAAGTTATCGTGGCACAGTCTGTGGGTCTGATGACTCTTTTAGTTCGTTATTACCACTATGGGGCACGTGAGACTTCTGATTCCGAAGAGTTCTAGGCCAAGAGAACCCTGGTGACACTATGTTTTCATCTACCTAGTAAAGCAATTGCCATTTCTCCTGTAGGATTTTGCCTTACCACTGGCCTCTAACCAGAATACAGCCCAGCTGTGGGCATTCTCAGCATATTTACATCCCAAAGAGCTCATTTTTAAGAACTCTATATTTCAAAATTATATTTAGTAATTATCATGAAATGACATAAATAATAATAATGGTTAAAAAAGAAAAGCAGTATAAATTGTCTTTTATTAAACTTTGGGTATATAATTATGCCAGCAAAAAATAATGAATAAAAATGGTACTACAAAAAAGAAAAATAGATTTATGCTTTTTAAAATTACATTAATGTATGGATGGGGAAAAGAGAAAAAATATTTAAACAATTAGTACCCTATTGCTGTGATAACTCTATTATAATGTAATAATAATTAAAATAAAAAGATGAATATTTTAAATATAAAGGATATTACTTAAATTCAATAAAATATTCATGCTATGAACTAAAACATATACTTACCAAACAAAAATATTATTTGTTACGTTTCAGACTCTATTTTCCTATTTTAAATGTTAAAGCACAAATAAAAATGGCATTAATCATATATTATGGCAGAAGTAAAGTAACTCAAGTTCTGTTTTCATGTTTTTATAATCATTGTGCTATCACTGTTGATTCTGAATATTCTTTTAAAAGATAGTGTATAAAATCATCAACTGATGCAAAAGAGCAAAGATAGCTCTCAACCTTTAAAGTTACCCTAGCAATGACTTTTTTATAGTTAAGTTTGTGGGTTAGGGATTATATTAGTTTTCTATGATGGCTGGATAAAATTAACTGATGGCTTAAGACTAATTCTTAATTACTAATTCTTTTACAGTCCTGAAAGCCACAAGTTTGAGTCAACGTGTTAGCAGCCCTACATTTCTTGACTCTTCTAGCTTCCGGTAGTTGTCAGCATTCCTAGGCTTATGTAGTTGTATCGCTGCAGTCTCTGCCTCTATCTTTATAGGATCTCCATTTATCTATGTGTCTCTCTCCAGTGTGTCTCGTCTAAGAATACTTGTCATTGAATTTAGGGTACTCCTTCCCTAGTAATCCAGATGGTTTCATCTCAAGATCCTTAATTATTTCTACAGAAATCCTTTTAGAATACAGTAGCATTTACAGGTTTGGGGAATTAGGACATGGACATATCTTTTTGGAAACTACCATTAACTCACTACACAGATCGATGGAAAAACTGGGAGTTGGCTGAAAAACTTCTATGTTGAATACAATACAGAATAAAAGATAAATTTTCAAAATTATGTGCTAATTGTTAGCTTATGCATCTGTTATTAAAATTCAACATTAGCTACAGCAGTTATTTAAAACTTAAGACTAAGAATACAATGATTCTGGGAGAATCATTTTATTATCAACATTATTTAGAATAACCTGCAAATGATGATTTAAAGAAGAAGCAGACTTCTAGATGGTTTTATTGTTGTTGCTAAATTCAGGTCAGACATGATACTCCTTTGTTGCCTATGCCAGGTGCAGATCCAGCCTCTCTTTTCTTTCAAGTGCCTTTGCTACCTCACTGCTGGCACAGGACTCTGCTTTTCAATTCTGTGAACGCATTTGATGGTTCACCATTTCCTGGTACTAGGCCTAGGGAGTAGGCGCAGGATCCCTTCCTCTAAGGCTTACCTGCATCTCTGCTCTTCTGTTTTCTCTGAATCTAATTTTTCTCTAACATTCTAGAGAGTCCTTTCTAATATAAAGGACAGAGGGTAATGAATGGATAGGAGTACATGACACATAACCTCATACTGTTTTCTCCCCATGTTTTTCCTACATGTCAACAGTTAGATTCCCTTAGGAGCCTAAATGTTTCAAGCCATATGGTCTAAGAAAAGACTTTTTTCCTGCTTTATGTTACATAGCTCTTCCCTAATGCATACAACACTTTGGGAATACCGCTACAGAAACTAAAAATCTTTATCTAGAGCTCTTTTGGGTTAGTTACTATATTTCTCTCCTAGCAAAAGCAGGAATATTCCCTTTTGGCTCACTTATTTCCCAATGCATTATTTGATGAAAGGCTTAAGGATTTGTTGTGGTGGTCGTTTTTAAGTTTCAGAATCTCCTTAGTTCAGTTAGCCTGAGCAAACTATGAATGATGTCTAGGCTTCAGTTAGCTTTTCATACCTATTTTTACGACTGTGTAAGGGGGAAGTCATTATGATATAAAGGTACACAATGTTGTCTCCTCCCAAAACTGAGAAGGTTAAATTTCATTGTGTCTCCCAAATATTACCCCCATCCATCAGCATTGTAGCTGCCTTTTCATAATGTGCCTGCTAGACCAACATGATGTGTGTCCTACCCTATCCCAAAAGTAAAAGATCTTTTTAAAAAGGCAGGTTTTAAAAAAATTCTGATACACTTCTCAAGAAACATCTGTGAATTCTTGAAAAGCGAGTTATTAAATTTTCTAATTTCCCCATGTTTCATTATTCATTCACCTCAAAGAGAACTGGATAAGGCCTAAATGAAAAATCTGTTTCTACCACTGAGATTCAGTTCATATTTCACAGTTTTATTTCTCATATTTTCTAGACAGTTGCAATTTCCCTCTTTTTTTTTTTTTTGAGATGGAGTCTCACTCCAGACTGGAATTCAGTGGCGCAATCTCAGCTCACTGCAACCTCTGTCTCCCAGGTCCTGAGTCAAGCAATTCTCCTGCCTCAGCCTCCCAACTAGCTGGGATTATAGGAGTGCCCAGCTAATTTTTGTATTTTTAGTAGAGACGAGGTTTCACCATGTTGGCCAGGCTTGTCTTGAATTACTGACCTCATGATCCACCTGCCTTGGCCTCCCAAAGTGCTGGGATTACAGGCATGATCCACCATGTCTGGTGCAATTTCCCTCTTTCTATACTGAAATTTATTATAAAGTTTCTCTATTGTCTTGGATATTGTATTTGCAAAATTTATTTGTGAAAACTTTCAAGATTCTTTTATCTTAAGTATGTTTTCAGGTAAGATCTCATTGTACTTTAAAAGAGAATAGAAAAATGAGTTTGCCAAATGGTGACCTTCTGAATTAAAATTTTTTAAAGCACAGCTTTGGGGCTGGGAGCAGTGGCTAATACCCATAATCTCAACACTTTGGGAGGCTGATGCGGGTAAATCACCTGAAGCTGGGAGTTCGAGACCCGCCTGACCAACATGGAGAAACCTCCTCTCTACTAAAAATACAAAATTAGCTTGGCATGATGGTGCATGCCTGTAATCCAAGCTACTCAGAAGCCTGAGGCAGGAGAATTGCTTGAACCCAGAAGGTGGTGGTTGCAGTGAGCTGAGATCACGCTATTGCACTTCAGCCTGGGTGACAAGAGCAAAACTCCATCTCAAAAACAAATAAACAAACAAGCAAGCAAAAAAAACCCCACCTCTTTGGAGATAGGTCAAGAGGAGAGAATGAAAGTGCCCACAGTTGTAACAGTGAAGAGTGTAGTGTAGATCAAATATGCCCATTAGCATTTCTTCCTAATAAAAACGATGAGTTCGTGTCCTTTGTAGGGACATGGATGAACTTAGAAACCATCATTCTCAGCAAACTAACACAAGAACAGAAAATCAAACACTGCATATTCTCACACATAGGCAGCTTTTGAACAATGAGAACATGTGGACACAGAGGGGAGCATCACACACCGGGGTCCGTTGGTGGGAGTAAGGGAGGGATAGTGGGAGGGAGGGTGGGGAGGGATAACGTGGGGATAAATTTCAGGTATAGGTGATGGGGGGATGGAGGCAGCAAACCACCTTGCCATGAATGTACCTATGCAACAGTCTTGCATGATCTGCCCATGTACCCCAGAATCTAAAGTACAATTTTTTTTTTTTTAAAAAAAAGACCATTCATAACACTCCAGAACTGTGTAATAAGCAAGAAAAATTATCTGGAAATTCATGTACTGCATTTACTTGCATTTAAAAGAGAAAACAGAAAGGGAAAATTTGTACAGTTCTTATTTTATGTCAGCTGTTAATATACATTATTTCTCTTAATCTTCACCGTAATCCTGAGATGCATGTATAAACATCACTCAACGTGCAGATGAGAATCTGACTAGGTCAATTCCTCCACTAATATGCTGTCCTTGATAATGTTTTTCACAATTAAGACTGTTCATTTCTTTGATGATTCTTTGATCTCACTCTCCCCTATTTTAGTCTATAAGCTTAGTGAGGACAGGAGTCCCTATGCCTCTTGCTTGTCTGCTTGGTTCTACCAAGTGTGCCCAGTGCCCAGTATAAAAACTCCAATACATTATAGGTGCTTAATAAATATATGTTGAAGGAACAAACTGGCATAATGCCACAGTATTAGAAAATGACAGTGCTGAGACTGGGACCTCTGTCTCTGATGAGAAAGCTTGTAATAATAATTATTCTATGGCTTTCTTGCTCATATGTTTCTAATAATTGCTTTATTTATATAACGTGGGTTTCTAGTAGTGTCAAAGGCTGGGCACAGTGGCTCAGGCCTATAATCCCAGTGCTCTGGGAGGCAGAGGTCAGAGGATCACTTGAGGCCAGGAGTTTGGCATAGTGCTGTCAAAGGACATGATAATACATGTATGGTCTGATATCTGGGCCACTGGACAGTCACTTAATGATTACATTTTCTACCAATCCCATGAATTTCACCATAAATTATGTAGCATGTTCCAAAGCTCACCTGCTTTATCTACAGTTTTTCATTATTACTCCTTTGCCTGATTTGGGGTCACAATATTGAAACCTTGGAAACCTTAAAAGAGACCTGTTTTAAGAATAATCCATATGCATATTTCCCCCCTGACATCTGCAAATCGAGTAACTGTGGTAACAGATGCCTTCTAATTTGACAGCATAAAATATATATATGGCTATTTAAATATTTCATCAGAGGACTACAGGGTTTAAAAGGGCACTCTCACTTATTGAGGTCAAATGGCACAGGAGCTTCATAAATTCTTTTTTGTTGATCAATTCATATTAAAGGTCCTTGGATCTAACCACATCTCAGTTTGCACACACACACAATTCTTCCACGTAAAGTTTTGATGGCACTCTAAACATTTCCGGAATTAAGTTTTGTATATCATTTATGGTCACATTATCATCCTTCTCCTAGTTGTCTTTCCAGGTTTATACACAGCATCTAAGTGTAAGGATCCTGCCATCAACACCAATGACTAAATGAATGAAAGAATGGTTCTTTGCCAAGTTTACTTTCTGCCACCTTCACACTTAACTTGTAACAGGTCAAAGGTATAAAAAAAACAAGTCAAACACTAGATTAGTTTAAAATATATTTTGAAATTATATTTCAAGGAGATTAGTGCATATAAAATAAAGTCCACATCTGGCCTGTAATACAGGTAGTGGTAGATTAGTGCTGCTGGAAGAAAGATGGGCAATACTGCAATCCCATTCAAACTCATTCTACGATAAATGTAAAAATCCTATTACTCTTTCCTGAATGCTTGAAATGTTTCATTTGGATGTATTGATCATATTTCTACACCTTTCAGTAGTCATTAGCAATATACAGAATGATGTAATTTTAGAGCTTTCTTTATTTTGGGTCCATATGGATATGATGCAATTTACATTTTTCACTAGGAACTGCAGGAAACACCATTTTAAAAAATTAGTATTACTTTTTAGAATAGAGTCTCACTCTGTTGCCCAGGCTGTAGTGCACTGGTACAACCTCAGCTCACTGCAACCTCTGCCTCCCAAGTTCAAGTGATTCTCATGCCTCAGCCTCCCAAGAGCTGGGATTACAGGCACGTGGCACCACATCCAGCTAATTTTTGTATTTTCAGTAGAGATGGGGTTTCACCATGTTGGCCAGGCCTCAAGTGATCTACCTGAATTGGTCTCACAAAGTGCTAGGATTATAGGTGTGAGTAACCATGCCCAGCCAAAACAATTTAATTAATCATTTCCAGAGGTTTAAATCTGTAATGAAGATAGGAGCGAGTTTTCGATTATCATTCTTCAGAGTCAAAACTTAGGGAAAGAAGATAATGTTACTTATAATCACTGCTAGGCTGACTTAGCTTATCATTTCTCATAGCTGTGGGTATAGGTGAGAATGGACCAGATTAAACTGTGTTAATATTACCAAATATCACTGGCTTAAAACAAAAGTGGTTTATACCTCACTTATATTACCCATCAATCTCTGGTTGGCTGGGCACTCACTTTGCTCATTGTCATTACCTTTCATTCTCATGGAAAAACCACTATCTAGAAATCAAAAGTTGTCATAAAAAAAAAAAGCTCTGGAGAGTGTTTGCATGAATAATTAAATTATTCTAATGGCAGTGATGCACATTTCTTGTGCTCATTACTCTTTGGCCAGGACTGCCACTTGCCCCAGCTAAACAAGGGAGTCTAAGAAATGTAATCCTAGCTAGAGACTGGGAAGTAATAAGGTATAAAAGATTAATGAGCAGTAATAATTACTATCATATTGCATGAGGCTTTATAACTTCAAGAGGAAGCAAGTTTAAAGAGGTGAGAAAACCTCAGATAGGGGCTCCTCCAGTTGAATAAAGTTTGGCAATGCAGAGCTTATTTCAGTCAGCCTTATTGTTAGGTTTTTATTACTACACACTCCTTTGTTATTGTTTGTTTCTCCTCTTTATTACCTATAACTCCTGGTGATAGTCTACTACATTTTATCTTAGAATGTGTTGTAGGCTCCACTTGTGATAGTGTGTAGCTGATGGTTTTTTCTTCCTTTCATTTGCTATGTAGGATATAGAAAACTTCCTTGGTTGTTATCTTTTCTATTGCCTCTAAAATTTGGGGTTTGGGAGACACCTTTGTCTCAGAGAAGAATATCTTGTGCCTAAACATTAAACGGACTTGAATTTAAAAGATTATCTCATGCTGAATAGTCCTCCATGTAATTGTGATTGGCTGATAGGTTCCTCTTGCCTGCTGCACAGACAAAACTAACTCATGGAGATGGTAGTATTGTAGCAAAGAAAAAGTTTAACAGAAAGCTAGTGGAGCAGAAGTACAGGAGTTTACTACTCAAATCAGCCACACCAAGAATTCAACACAAACTAGAGTTTCTATGAATAATATGGCAGGAAGGGGGCTAGGGAATGGATGCTTCTGATCAGGGATAAAATCATAGGTGTATGGAAAATGGTCCTTGTGCACTAAGTAGCCTCTGGGTGGGAACCACAGGACCAGTTGAATGAGTCACAGGCCTGGATGGAGTCAGTCAATCACCAGAATGCAAAAGCCTGAAAAACATTTCAAAGGACCAATCGTAGATTCTACAATAGTGATGTTATCTATAGGAGCAACTGGGGAAGTCACAAACATTTTGAACCATGGCCACTTGACACATGAGCTGTAAGGGAATATAGAAAAACAATGGCTAGCTATTGTTTATGCCTACATCTTAGCAGAATTCAGGCTTGTATTAGTGTGTTTTTACGCTGCTAATGAAGACATACTCACGCCTGGGTAGTTTATAAAGAAGAAGAGATTTGATGAACTCACAGTTCCACATGGTTGGGAGGCCTCACAATCATGGCAGAATATTAAGGAAGAACAAAGGGACAGCTTACATGTTGGTAGGAAAGAGAGAGCTTATGTAAGAGAACTCTTCTTCATAAGACCATCAGATCTCGTGAGACTTGCTCACTATCATCAGAACCACACAGGAAAAACTTGCCCCCATGATTCAATTCCTACCACCAGGTCCCTCCCATGACAGTGGGAATTATAGGAGGTACAATTTGAGATGAAATTTGGGTGGGGACACAGCCAAAACATACCAAGAACCCTACCATAATCATAATGTTGTGTTCTTTTATTAGTTTTACATAGGTAATTTCAGTCCCCAAACTAAAAGGATGCCAATTTTAGGGAGAGACTATTATTATTCTTGCTTCAAAGTTAAACAATAAACTAAATTACTCCCATGGTTAAGTAGGCTTAGACCTAGAAATGAGCAAGGATAGCCAGCCTGTAGGGATAGAAGCAAGATGGAATCAGCCATGCTAGATTTCTTTCACGGTCATAATTTGCCAAAGTGGTTTCATAATAATTGGATAATTTTCTTGATAACATACTGAGGGTCTGTGTTAAAGAAATGTCTCTTCCTGGGTCTGCTAGGGGAGGGGTTTTAAGTACAGAAATTTCCCAGCTCCCTGCTTCAGGCAGCTGGGGCTCTTTTTTTTTTTTATTGCATTTTAGGTTTTGGGGTACATGTGAAGAACATACAATATTGTTGCATAGGTACACACGTGGCAGTGTAATTTGTTGCCTTCCTCCCCTTCACCTATATCTGGCATTTCTCCCCATGCTATCTCCCCACAACTCCCCACCCCCCACTGTCCCTCCCCCCCCAACTGTCCCTCCCCTATTTTCCCCCAACATACCCCAGCGTATAGTGGTCCCCTCCCTGTATCCATGTGTTCTCATTGTTCA